>PVIA01008730.1:0-22500 GCA_004024845.1 Tonatia bakeri
CTAGTTTGTTGACAATTTGTATAAAGTAATTTTATTTTGATCTTCATGTACATATCACTGATCAAACATATCTTCGAATGATTACTAGCCAAATGTGTAATCATTCCTGTGCAAAATGTCTCTATGTCTTTTAAATCTTATATTGGATTTTAAAAATTGATTTGAAAAAGTTTTTGTGTGTTCTTGAAATTAATCTCTGGTGTGTTAAATGTGTGGCAAATATCTTGATTCATTGTGTGTCTTTTCATTTTCATTAAGGTGCCATTTGATAAACAGAAATTCTTAATTTTAATGTAGACAAATTAATCTTTTGTAGTTAGTGTTTGATCTCATTAAACATCTTTCTCTACCCCAAAGACAGAAATAGTTGCACCTCTGTTTTGCTCAAAGAGTTTTAAAGCTTTGCTTATATCATTTATATTAATAATTTAGTCAGAATTGTCTTTTACATCTAGTATAAGGTGAGGACCCATTTTTTAATTGATTTTTCCCTAAATAATAACCAGTTTTTCCAGTTCAGCCTGCTTTTTTCTTGTTTAGTGCTAGGCTACTTCTCTCATATATCCTAGTTCAATTTGTTTGTGAATTTCTTTCTAGATTCTGTATTCTTTGTGTACCTCTGCAATGTTATTTTGTCTTAATTAGTATAGCTTCAGAAGTCTGTATTTGGTAGTCTCCTATTTCCTTAGTGTTTCTAAACTGCCTTGGCAATGTTGGGACTTCGCACTTAAATATAATTTTTAGGATAATTTATAAAGTTTCCTGAAAAAAGAAACTGTTGAAATATTTTATAAACTATTTACTGAAGTGTAATATATAAATAAAGTGTACAGACCTTAAGCGTGTAACTCAGTGACATTTCACAAAGTGAACATCTCTGTATAAATACCACAGATCAAGATACAGAATATTATAAGTGTCCAGAATAAAATTCCCTAATGTTCCTGATTATTAGCTACTCCTACAAAGGTAACCATTATTTTGACTTCTATTATTGATTTCTTTTGCCTATTTTTGAACCTCACAGTATTTCACCTTTAAACATTGTGTTTGCTTTTTTTTTTGTAAATACCCTTTATCACATTAAGGAAGTTCCCATCTATTATTTTTTTTCTCAGTTTACTACATGCTTTCTTTTTTATTGAATTTATTGGGGTGACACTGGTTAATAAAATTATACAGGTTTCAGGTATATAGTTCTACAATACATCATCTACAATACATGGAGTAAGTTAGAGGAACAGTGCTGAAGAGGATTGTGGTTGACCCATAGATATGTGTTAAATTAGAATCTTGACCCTAAAGCTGTAGCTTTTAAGATGTTCAAGTAACCAACCCTCTTTGAGAGAGTCTGGGAGTTGGGTGTTTCTGATTGCTGCCTCAGCACTGAACTCTAGGGGGATAGCTAGTTAAGAACTGGATTTTTTCATTTGTTTGTTTGTTTGCTACAATCCTTTTGGACCCATGAATGCAAGCTTTGCTGGCTATCAGAGCCAAATGATTAAAGGGTGTGTCCCCTGGTCTGTAGACACAAAGCTGGGGTGTCAGACCTGTCTACAATTTTCTTTCAGGGAAATACTGGTAACCTGGTGTTGGGTAGAGGGAGTGTGTGAAGATTGTGCCCACTGGCCTATGCTGGTGACTTGTACTAGTGCAGCTACAGAAGGCCAAGCCAGTTGTGGATGTGGGTCTTGCATTACAGTGTAGTCAAAGTCAGGCAAGAAAGTTAGCATATGGAGCACAGGCCCTGGGCTCTACCCTTTTTAATTCTAGGTTAGGGCATTGCAGATGTGACTTGTTGCTAGACACTTACTCCCCTGCTGCTTACCCTTCTGGATTGGAGCATTGTGGATGTGACTTGAGGCTATAAACCTGTTCCCCCTTGCCACCCTCCCAATTTCCTGGGGTAAGAAATAATTGGCACAAATAGTAAAACATTCTCAGCCAGAGATGACAGCCTTATAGTCTCACATCGTGGTTTTGAAGCTGCTGCACCCTCTAGATCGTCACCATCTGGAGAGGAAGGACTGAGAGGAGCTGTGACCAACCTGAGCATCAGAGACCACGAACCACCTTTACTTCTTTCCCTTGCCCATAGCATTGATAAGAACATTCTCTCTGATCTTTTTGAAGCAACTCACTTTCTGAGTTTGCCCACACTCTCCTCCTTCTTGATTGTGTACTGTCATGTGAATAAATCTATGTGCTTTGCTGAATCTCTCTCACTTGGTCTTGAATTCTTTCTTGTGAGGCGACATGAAGCTGGACAAAGCCAGTGAGTTGAGGCCTCCCTTGACCTTCGTGTAAGCCCTCCACCATCAAAAAAGGGACTTAGACAATTTTGTATCTTACACTTGTGCAGCTACAAAGACCTTAGATGTCTCTGGCATGGTCCTAGGTTTTAGCAGGAAGGGGGATAGTGTGCAGATGGAGACAGGAGAGATTCAGGCTATTGCGCACTTGTGAAGCAAAACCATGTCAGATCTCCAGGGGGTCCTTGGTGGCTTTGGTAACTATTAGCTTCATCAGTGGTGAATGCTTCTGAGTTTGTGTCCAAAGCAGGGCTCTGTGAACTGTCCATCACTCCTGTTGTCTGTCTGCTAATAATAGCCTCTGTTTTTCCTCTTCGTTCCTAGTCAGCTTAATATTTCTCAGCTTTGCTGGTCTAGGTAGGGTAAAGGAGAAACAGGACCTTTATGTAGTGCTCTAAAAGGTTATAGAAGCTGGTTGGTCATCTTGTTCTTTCTTTCCTGGTGAGAGGAACTCTTTCTAGGTGGGAAGTTCCTTCATGGTGCTGAACAATGCCAACTTAGAGACTGGATGATGCAGGCAAAATGAAATTGTCTTCCTTATTTTCTTGTGATATTATTCTTAGTTTTTGTTGTTGTTGTGCCATTGTGTTGCTAAAACTAAATAGACCCTACTGATCTCCCAGAGCTGTCCAATTATTAATCTTTGTGGGGATATAGGGAAGCTAGATTCTCCTATGCTATCTTCTTTTTTCCCACCATTGTTATTTCTTTTTAATTAATGCATTTTTGTATATAGGTTACACATACTAATAACCAGGTTACTCTGCTGGAGTTAGTTTCAAGGGGCATGACGATACTTAAGCCATGAAAGCATTTGTCTTTAAGCTTAGAAGTTGTGTGTATGTGTGTGTATATATATATGTGTGTGTGCATAAAATTTAGCCATATTTTCCCTAAAGTTAGCTGAATATGTTCCTCCTTCCTCTGTGGCATAGTTTGAATGGACAAATTCCAGGCAATGAAGACATAACAGTCAGCAATTACAGACACCGTGTCTTTGAAATTATGAGTTTTAATAGACAAAAATGATGATAACTGTTGATAAGAGTAAATTTTCAAGTACAGATTTATTTATTTTTGCAATTAATATTATTTTTACATATTAATTTAAATAAATCTCATTTAAAAATGGAATGTGATGTATTTTATGTTTAGAAGGAGTGTATGTGCCCCATGAGTCTGTCACATTGATTGACCTTTCTCAACATCTACCTTGACATTTTTATGTCTGCATTGATTTAATTATAAAGTGGTATTTGTTGTTCTCTTGAGTCTGATCATTGGATTTGTTAGTGGGATAGTTAAGACATAAATGGTTAATCATACTTTAATAAATGTATGCATAATTATATGCAAAGTATTTACATGTTTTTCATAAATATTAGGTGCAAGAATGACATATGACATACTTGATATAACTGTCAATACATTTTCTCAGGCCTGGTCATTTTAGTTTTTAGATTCAACTTTGAGCAAATTCAGGCTGAGACAATGAAGAAAAAAACTCAATACTTTTTCTATCCCAACCCTATATAACTGGACTTTGAAAATGAAGTGAGTGAATATTAGTGAGGTAATTGTTGATCATGTTTCTCTGAATAAGAATTTTTGAATAGTGAGGTGACCTTAAAATATATACATGTTATGGACTACTTATGTAATGGCCCTTGTGTTATGTAGGAAGAATGATGTAGATGATTAAACATAGAAATTTTGCATTGAACATTGGTGTTTTGATGTATTAAGGACATTTTCTTTAAAATTTCATGCAAAATGACATAGTTATATTATTAACCAAAACTCTATTGATTGACATATCTAAACTTCTAAAATGCTTACTGATATTCTGCCATGCGTTAGGCACTGTTCTTGGTGATAAAGAAATTTTAAGGAACAAAATAATGTCTTTGTACTCATGGAGCATACATTCCAGTCAGGGAGTCACTGTCAAACACACACATGATGTAGTAATGTGTTGTGAAGGAAAATAGTGCAGTATGAGACAGAGCATAGTAGAGAAATGGTGGTGCTATTTCATGTAGGGTGATGAGAGACAGCTATTCTGATCAAGTGACATTTAAGAAGAAAACTGGAGGAAGTGAACCATTCAAATATTTGAGGGAATGCCACTCCAAGCAGCAGGATCAATAAGAGCAAAGCTCTTTGTCTAGCAAGGAGGCCATTGTGCCTAGATCTAAGATAGCTATGGGGAGAAGAGTGAGAGTGACCTAAGAGAGGGAGATGTGTAGGGTCAGTTTTCCTACGGCCTTGTTGCCCCCATAAGGATGCAGGCTTTAGTATGAGTGAGATGGAAAGCCATTGGTGTGTTTTAAGTAGGACAACATGGAAGCCATTGGAGTGTTTTAATAAGAAGCATGATGAGATCTAACTTAATGTTTTGAGAGGATCACTCAGGCTGTGATGCTGAAATGAGAGTATAAAAAGGCAAAGATAATAGTAGGGAGATGAATTTAAGAGACAGTTGTAATAGTCCAGATGAAACATGGGTCATAGTTTGATTCCGGAAACAATTCAAAGATAAAGCTCATAAGACTTGAAGATGGCTTAGATGTGAAATGTGAGAAGGGAGGAATTAAAAACTTCACTATTTCCAGGCCCAACTACCAGGATGAATGGATTTGCCATTTACTGGGGCAAGAAAGAATACTCTAGCATTTCTCCCAGCAAGAAGGAGGAACTCACAGAAATTATATAAAGAGAAATGGAAGCTTTTAATTAAGGAAATAGTAAGAGGAATGGAGAGAAATGGATGACTTAGTAACATGTTCTTTATTATATTGACATTATAATTGACATTATAAGTCTTGAGGATGTAGTCCAACTAGACTCAGTTCTTCATCCATCTATTCTTTTATCCATTCATCATTCATTCATTCTTTATTCATATATTATTCAGTTATATAGTCAACATTTATTAAATGCCTACTGTATTTTTAGGTACTTGCTTTAGTCTGAAGGTATACAAAGATGAATAAGACAGTCTGCTCCTGTGAGTCTTTTAGATGGATATGTAGACAGGAAAAGAAGTATTTTTCTATGTTTTTTAGGTAGACCTGTATTGTCAGGAACTTCCCTTTCAGTACTGCCTTTGCTATGTCCCATAGGTTTTGGGCTGCTATGTGTTCATTTTCATTTGTTTCCAGAAACTTTTTCATTTCTTCCTTAATCTCATTGTTAACCCTTTTATTACTTAATAACCTATTATTCAGCCTCCATGAATTTGAATGGTTTTGAGTTTTTTTTCTTGAGGTTGGTTTCTAGTGTTAAGCTGTTGTGATCTGAGAAGGTGCTTGATAGGATTTCAGTTTTATTGAATTTGTTGAGTTTTTTTTTGTGTCCTACCATGTGGTGTGTCTTTGAGAATTATCCATGAGTATTTGGGAAGAAAGTGTATTTTGCTTCTTTGGGGTAAAATGTTCTATAAATATCAATTAAGTCTATTTGATCTGGAATGTTGTTCAATTCTGCAATATTTTTATTCATTTTTTTTGCTTGGAATATCTACATTATTGACAGTGGGGTGTTAAAATCCTCTACAATAACTGTTGAGCTGTCTCTCCCTTTTTTAAAGTCCTCCAATATTTTATTTATATATTTAGGTACACCTTTATTGGGTACATATATGTCCACAAGAGTTATATTTTATTGTTGGACTACTTCCTTAAGTGTTAGGAAGTCACCTTCTTTGTCTCTTGTTATTGACTTTGTTTGAAGTTTTATTTTGTCTGATGTAAGTATTGCTACCCCAGTTTTTCTTCATGTCCATTTGTGTGGAATATGTTTTCAATTCCTTCACTTTCAGCCTGTACATATCTTTTGTTCTGAGGTGGGTGTCTTGTAGACAACATATATGTGGGTCATGTTTTCTTATCCATTCAGCTACCCTATGTCTTTTGATTGGAGCATTTTAATCCATTTATATTTAAGGTTATTATCAATAGGTACTTATTCACCGCCATTGTTTCCCTTTGTACTTTGTATTCGTCTCTCTGTGTCTGTCTTTATTTCTTCTTCTTCTCAAAGCAGTCTCCTTAGCATCTCTTGCAGTGCTGGCATGGTGGAAATGTACTCTTTTAGCCTTCTTTTGTCTGGGAAGTTCTTTATTTTGCCTTCCATTTTAATGAGAGCCTTGCTGGATAGAGTAGTCTTGGTTGCAGGCCCTTGCTTTTCATTACTTAGAATATTTCTTGCCAATCCCTTCTGGCTTGTAGTGTTTCTATTGAGAAATCAGCTGATAACCTTATCGCAGCTGCCTTGTATGTTACTAGCTGGTTCTCCCTTGCTGCCTTTAATAGTCTCTCTTTGTCTTTAAATTTTGCCATTTTGATTGTAATGTATCTTGGAGTAGTCCTCTTTGAGTTGATCTTGATTGAGACCCTCTGTGCTTTTTGGACTTGTGTGACTTCTTTCCTTACCAAGTTAGAGAAGTTTTCCATCATTTTTTCAAACAGGTTTTCTATCCCTTGCTCCTTTTCTTCTAATTACAGTATCCCTATAATGTGAATATTAATATACTTTGCTGTCCCAAAGTTCTTTTATACCAGAGGTGTCCAACCTGTGACCCAGAATGGCTGTGGATGCAGTCCAACACCAAATTGTATATTTACTTAAAATTTTTTTTTTGCTCATCAGTTTTTGTTAGTAATTGTGTAATTGATATGTGGCCCCAGATAGTTCTTCCAATGTGGGCCAGAAATGCCAAAAGTTTGGACATCCCTGCCTTTGACTATCTTCATTCTTTTTAATTCTTTCTTCATGTTGTTGCTCTTATTGTGTGTTTTTCTACCTTGTCTTCCAATCTACTTCTTTTTCAAGGTTTATATGTCCTTTTGCATGCTGATGTAGGTCCCACTAAGTTCCTTGAGCATCCTTATAAGCATTACTTTGAACTCTATGTCTGATAAGTTGTTTGCCTCAATGTTGCTTAGCATTTTTCTGGATATTCCTCCTTTTCTTTTGTTTGGGTTTTTTTCTATGTCTTCCCATTTTATTTGTCCCTTTGTGTTTGTTGCTATGTATTATATTGATTTGTTTTGACTCTGTCTTGTGGAGTGGCCTCGTGTGTTAGGAGTCCTGTGGGACCCAGTGGTGCAGACTCCTTGATCTCCTGATCTGGATGCTTTGGGAATGAGCTCTGTGTGGATTGTCTGGACTCTCCTGTTGTGTTGTGTCCTGATTATTACTGGCCCGTTCATTAGTTGGAGCTCCCCTCTGTCTGATGGGCTAAGAGGCTCAACCCTTACCAATTACCACGTGTTGTATATTGTTGTATAGGTGCTGGCAGAACAAAGCAAAATAACACACACAAAAAAACACCAAAACAAGCAAACCCTGCTGTTCACCACAGCAATATCAACAAGAGAGCAAAGAATAATAAAAGGGAAGAGTGAAATGGAATAGCAGAGAAAGGGGAAAGGGAAAAAGAATATGAGAACACCAAAGAAAAGTGGTTATGAGAGAAGAAAGGGGGAGAGAGCTACTTGTAATGAATTGAAAGAGGAAAACAGATAAGCAACACAGTAAAGGTAACAATAACAATAAATAGAAAGAAGAAGGGAACAGTGTAATACTCTAAGGTAAGAGCAGGATAGGAGATATGAAAGAAAAATTAGAGCACCAAAAATAAAAGAAAAAATAGATTAAAAGTATAAATAAAATGGCCATGAAAATGAAAAAGTAGCTAAGATAATGAAAAAAGACCAAGTGGATTTGTCTCAGCACAATTTAAATCTTGCCTTCTGGTTTCTCTCTTTGGATACTACTGCTCTGATGTCTGAGTCTGATAGAAGCCAGTATTTGGTGCTGTCCACAGCTGGCGCTCAGCCGCCTTTTTGAAGCTACAGGAGATCCACATTTTGTGGCTGACTCCTCTGGGCTTGGCTGCTCTCAGGTTGGGCCAAGCTGCTCTGCAAAGCTGGATTTTATCAGCACTGGGTCCAGGTGTATGTCGGCAAATATCCTAAGTCACCACAGGATCCACCTCTGCAAGTCTCTGCCTGTTGACCTGCTGTCAGTCTTAGACCAGTCACAGACCAGACTATTTCTGGCAGAAACAAGGGGCTGTGATTCCTAGATTTCTTGTGTCAGACTTCAGGGAAGATGGTGGGTTTGTTCCCTTTCCCCAAGCCACTAGCCTGAGTATGCCCAGGATTATTTCCCTGTACTTGGCAGGGTGGGGCCCCTATTAGGTTTCCTGAGCCTGGATTTTAGGTCTGCTAGATACCAGAAGAGTGTTTCTGTGGCTCTCCTGTGAGTGGCCACACCACTCTGTTTCTCAGGTTAGTGTATTGATTGGCTGTGCCCTACTGCCAGTCTCTGATGACCCCTGAGACTGTTTATATTGCTGTCTCCTCAGCAAGGGTTAAGATGCAGGATGGGAGAGAAGGCAGGGAGAAAGAAACAAAACAACACCAAGACAGAGCAAAACATACAATTTTATGGTGCTCATGACAGACTAGTTATAATAGGAAAAGCTCAGTATGTAACGGCCTGAACATTTTACTTGGATTCAAGTATTTTTTATGTTCTGAAATGCTGGTGTATTTCAGTGGATTCAGAAGTTGTGGCACATATGGTACCATGAATGCAGTTTGCAAGACTAGAAGTTAGTCTGGGTGAGTTAGTGAGTGAATGATGAGTTCAACTGGTCACCTGAGTCAGATGGTGCCAGGAGGCGAACAGAGCAGCCTCTGGGGACCCAGGGAGTGGCAGCATGTCTGCTGTGGTCCCAGCATTCATGTGACTGCTGCTATGCCTCACTGAGTCCCAAAGCTTGAGGAGTCCCCTTTACCCAGGCTGGGGTGAGAAGGAGGCTTGAGAGTGAGGCGGTCTAGGACCTGCACATGGCCAGAGCTCGGAAATGCCCTTGGGAAGCTGTATGGCCCCACAGAATCAGGGCAAACTGGACACAGCATTGGGGTCCCTCAAATTAGGCAGGTATTTGGGGAGTGAACTGGGCTAGGGGTTAGCCTAGGCTTGACTCAGTTGCCCTCTTTGTTGGTGGTCACTAGAGCCTTAGGGCCTATGGGTACAGGAGGCATTTGGGCATATAGTCCACAATTGGCTCCACTCCAGGGCATCATCCTGGCTTGCTTCTGTTCTGCTTCCAGCTCTGGCTTGGTTCCCACTCCACAGTCTCTCTGCTCCAATTAACTTGCATTTTCTTTTTTTTTTTCTTTTCTTTTTTATTTTATTTTAGTTGTTCAAGTACAGTTTTCTGCCTTTTACTCCAATCCCAGCCAGCCCCCAAGCCCTCCCCACCTCCCTCCCATTTCCACTCTCTGCCTTGTTTTTGTCCATGTGTCCTTTATAATTGGTTCCTGCAAACCCTTCACCCTTTTCCCCTGAAATTCCCTCCCCTCTCCCCTCTGGTCACTGTCACCCTGTTCTCTATTTCAGTGTCTTCGGTTATATTTTGCTTGTTTCTTTGTTTTGTTGTTTAGGTTCCTGTTAAAGGTGAGATCATATGGTATTTGTCTTTCACTGCCTGGCTTATTTCGCTTAGCATAATGCTTTCCAGCTCCGTCCGTGCTGTCACAAAGGGTAGGGGCTCCTTCTTTCTTTCTGCTGCATAGAATTCCCTTGTGTAAATGTACCACAGTTTTTTTATCCATTCATTTACTGATGGGCACCTAGGTTGCTTCCAACACTTGGCTATTGTAAGTTGTGCTGCTATGAACATTGGGGTGCATAGGTTCTTTTGGATTGGTGTTTCAGGGTTCTTGGGATATAATCCTAGCAGTGGAATTGCAGGGTCAAAAGGCAGATCCATTTTTAGTTCGCTGAGAAAATTCCATATTGTTTTCCATAGTGGTTGTACCAGTCTGCAATCACACCAACACTGCACTAGGGTCCCCTTTTCTCCACAACCTCTCCAACACTTGCTTGTTGCTTTGTTTATGATGGCCATTCTGACTGGTGTGAAGTGGTATCTCATTGTGGTTTTAATTTGCATCTCTCTGATAGCTAGTGATATATCTTTTCATGTGTCTCTGGATCTTCTGTATGTCCTCCTTGGAGAAGGGTCTGTTTAAGTCCTTTGCCCATTTTTTAATTGGGTTGCTTGTCTTCTTAGAGTGGAATCATGTGAGTTCTTTATATATTTTGGAGATTAAACCCTTGTCTGAGATATCATTGGCAAATATGTTTTCCCATACAGTTGGTTCTCTTTTTATTTTAATACTGTTCTCTTTAACTGTGCAGAAGCTTTTTATTTTGATGGGATCCCATTTGTTTATTCATTCCTTTATGTCCCTTGCTCTGGGGGACATATCGGTGAAAATGTGCTGCATGAAATAGCTGAGATTTTCCTGCCTATGTTCTCCTCTAGGACTTTAATAGTGACATGGCTTATATTTAAATCTTTTAACCACTTTGAATTTATTTTTGTGTATGGTGTAAGTTGGTGCTCGAGATCCATTTTTTTTGCATATAGCTGTCCAGTTCTCCCAACACCATTTGTTGAAGAGGCTGTTTTTACTCCATTTTATGTTGCTGCCCCCTTTGTCAAATATTAATTGACCACAGAGACTTGGGTTTATTTCTGGGCTCTCTGTTCTGTTCCATTGGTCCATGTGCCTGTTTTTATGCCAGTACCAGGCTGTTTTGATTACAGTGGCCTTGTAATACAGTTTGGTATCGGGTATTGTGATCCCTCCTACTTTGCTCTTCTTTCTCAAAATTGCAGCAGCTATTCGGGGTCATTTATGATTCCACACAAATTTTTGAAGTGTTTGTTCTATGTCTGTGAAATATGCCATTGGTACTTTAATAGGTATTGCATTGCATCTGTAAATTGCTTTGGGTAGTATGGACATTTTGATGATGTTAATTCTTCCGATCCATGAACATGGTATATGTTTCCATTTGTCTGTGTCTTCCTTGATTTCTTTCTTCAGTGTTGTGTAGTTTTCCGAATACAGGTCTTTTACCTCCTTGGGTAGGTTTATTCCTAGGTATTTTATTTTTCTTTTTGCTATACCGAATGGGATTTTTTTCTTGATTTTTGCTTCTGCTGTTTCATTGTTGATATACAAAAATGCCTTTGATTTCTGGATATTGATTTTGTATCCCGCTGTTTTGCCAAATTCGTTTATTAGGTCGAGCA
The DNA here is from genome assembly GCA_004024845.1 of Tonatia bakeri. Lineage (NCBI taxonomy): Eukaryota > Metazoa > Chordata > Mammalia > Chiroptera > Phyllostomidae > Tonatia > Tonatia bakeri. The sequence continues at coordinate 11,440 of PVIA01008730.1, forward strand.
GTTTTTTGGTGGAGTGTGTAGGACTTTCTACGTACACTATCATGTCATCTGCAATCAATGACAGTTTTGTTTCCTCCTTTCCGATTTGGATGCCTTTTATTTCCTTTTCTTGTCTGATCACTGTGGCTAAAACTTCCAATACTATATTGAATAGAAGTGGTGAAAGTGGACAACCTTGTCTTGTTCCTGATCTTAGTGGAAAAGATTTTAGTTTTTGCCCATTGAGTATGATGTTGGCTGTAGGTCTCTCATATATGGCCTTTAAGGAATATGGCCTGTTAAGGAATGCTCCCTCTATTCCCATTTGCTGAGTGTTTTTATCATAAATGGGTGCTGTACCTTATCAAATGCTTTTTCTGCATCTATTGTTATGATCATGTGATTTTTGTCTTTGCTTTTATTTATGTGATATATTACAGTTATTGATATGCAAATATTGTACCATCCTTGCATCACTGGGATGAATCCCGCTTGGTCATGGTGTATGATCTTTATAATGTATTGTTGGATGCGGTTTGTCGGTATTTTGTTGAAGATTTTAGCATGTATGTTCATCAGTGATATTGACCTGAAGTTTTCTTTCTTTGTTGTGTGTTTATCTGGTTTTGGGATTAGGATCATGCTGGTTTCATAAAAAGAGTTTGGGAGTCTTCCATCGTTTTGGATTTTTTGGAATAGTCTGTGAAGGATAAGGGTTAGCTCTTTCTTAAATGCTTTGTAGAATTCTGCTGTGAAACCATCTGGTCCAGCGCTTTTGTGTGGGGAGTTTTTTGGTTACTGCTTCAATTTCATCTGTTGTTTTTGGTCTGTTTAGTCTTTCTGCTTCTTCTTCATTCAGTTTTGGAAGATTATATTTTTCTAGAAATTTGTCCATTTCACGTAGGTTTTCAAATTTCTTGGCATACAGTTCTTCATAGTAATTTCTTACAGTCCTTTGTATTTCTGTTGTAATCTCTCCTCTTTCATTTCTGATTGTGTTTATTTGGATCCTCTCTCTTTTTTTTCTTGATGAGTCTGCTTAAAGGCTTGTCGATTGTGTTTATCTTTTCAAAGAACCAGCTCCTGAATTCATTGATCTTTAGAATTGTTCTTTTAGTCTCTATGTCATTTAATTCTGCTCTGATCTTGGTTATTTCCTTCCTTCTACTTACTCTGGGCTGTCTTTGTTGTTGTTCCTGAAGTTCTTGTAAGCATAGGGATAGGTTGTTTGTTTGAAATGTTTCTATCTTTTTTGGGTAGGCCTGTATTGCTATGAACTTCCCTCTCAGGATTGCTTTCGCTGTGTCCCATAAGTTTTGGGTGGTTGTGAGTTCATTTTCGTTTGTTTCCAGAAACTTTTTGATTTTTTCCCTAATTTCATTCTTGACCCATTCATTGTTTAATGGCATGCTATTCAATCTCCATGATTTTGAATGTTTTGGGTTTTTCCCTTGAGGTTGGTTTCTAGTTTCAGTCCCTTGTGGTTGGAGAAAATGCTTGATATGATTTCAATTTTCCTGAATTTGTTGAGGATTGTTTTGTGTCCTATCATGTGGTCTTTCTTTGAAAATATTCCATGTGCATTTGAAAAGAATGTGTATTTAGCCTCTTTGGGATGAAGGGCTCTTTATATATCATTTAAGTACATTTCATCCAGGGCATTGTTCAATGCCACAATATCTTTGTTGATATCTTTGTTTGAAAGATCTGTCCATTTTTGACAGTGGGGCGTTAAAATCCCTTACTGAAGTTGTGTTGCTGTCAATATCTTTCCTGAAGTCCTCTAAGATTTTCTTTATGTATTTGGGTGCTCCTATGTTGGGTGAATATATGTTTACAGTGTTTATGTCTCCTTGGTGGATTCTTCCCCTGAGTATTATGAAGTGACCTTCTGGGTCTCTCTTTATGACCCTTTTTTGGGAGTCTGTTTTGTCTGATATGAGTATTGCTACCCGGCTTCTTTTTCCCTGTCCGTTTACTTAGAAAATTTGTTTCCAGTTCTTCTCTTTCAGTCTGTGTAGGTGTTTTGTCCTGAGGTGGGTCTCTTGTAGGCAGTACATGTGTGGGTCATGCTTTTTTATCCATTCAGCTATTCTGTATCTTTTGATGGGAGCATTTAATCCATTTACATTTAAGGTTATTATTGATAGGTACTTATTCATTGCCATTTCCATACCTATGTTTCTCTCTCTCTCTCTTTTCCTTTCTTTCCTTAAAGCAGTCCCTTTAGCATGTTTTGCAGAGCTGGTTTGGAGGTGGTGTATTCTTTTATACTTCTTTTGTCAGGGAAGCTTTTTATTTGGCCTTCTCTCTTGATTGAGAGCCTTGCTGGGTAAAGTAGCCGTGGTTGTAGGCCTCTGGTTCTCATTACTTGGAATATTTCTTGCCATTCTTTTCTTTTCTGGCTTGGAGTATTTCCATTGAGAAGTCAGCTGCTAGCCTTATCAGGGCTCCCTTGTATTTTCTTCTTGTTTCTCCCTTGCTGCCTTCAAGATTCTCTCTTTGTCTTGGTATTTTGCCATTTTAATTACTACGATATGTCTTGAAGTGGACCTCTTTGGGTTCCTCTTGATTGGTACTATCTGTGTTTCCTGGATTTGTGTGAGTTTTTCTTTCATCAAATTAGGGAAGTTTTCCATCATTACTTTTCAAATATATTTTCTATCCCTTGCTCTTCTTCTTCTGGTATCCCTATAATATGGATATTATTACATTTCATATTGTCCTGCATTTCTCTGAATTCCTCTTCATTCTTTCTGAGCCTCTTTTCCTTTTCTTGCTTTTTCTGGGTGTTTTTTTCTACTTTGTCCTCCAGCTTACTGATCCGATATTCAGCTTCATTGATCCTGCTTTTGATTCCTTCTACTGTGTTCTTCAGTTCAGAAATTGTACTCTTCATTTCCTCTTGGCCTTTGTTGTTAGTTCTGTTTCCTTTTTCATGTTGATATAATTTGCAGTGAGCTCATTGTAGTTTCCCTGTAGTTTCTGGTAATTCAGTGTGAGCTCATTGATCTTCCTGGTAACCATTGCTTTGAACTCAATATCTGACAGTTGAGTTGCCTGTATGTCATTTAACATTCTTTCTGAGGCTTCCTCCTTTCCTTTCATTTGGGGATTGTTTCTTTGTCTTCTCATTGTTAGACTCTTCTTGTTAGCCTCAGCTTCTTAAATGTATCTGTTCTGACTCCCTGGGTTTATGGTGTGAACTTCTATGGTAGGAGACCTGTGAGATTTAGTGGTACAGTCTCCTTGATCTCCTGAGCTCACTGGTCTTGGGCTGTCGTTAAAGCTGGCTCTGTGTTTGTCTTTGGGTTTTGATTGTTGTTGGGTCTTTCTTTGGTGGGTCCTTTGCACCAGCTGGTTAAATGAGGGTCACTCTGTCCACCACCTCTTGTATTTTGTTGTGCTGATGAGGGCAAGTTGTGTTGAAGCTGGTTCTTCCATGTGTACAAGGTTTGAGGATTCTTTCTTGCTGTTGTTCAGTTGTTTATTCTGGGCAATTTCTCCACTATTTAGTTGTATTTCCAGATAGGTACTGTAGTGAGGTTAGTGTGGCTTCTACTCCCTCCTTCACCTTCTTCTGTTGTTATCTGTTGGTCATTCCTTTGTTGCTGGGTTTCCTCTTACAGCGGGTATCCTGGTGTTCACTGCTTTCACCTACTCTTTTTTGTGATCAGTTGGAGGGGGAAGGCAAAATGGTTTAAGACAGCAAGAGAGTTTTCTATATTTACAGTAGCAGCCGGTAGAGAAGAGATAGGAGGTCCTTTGGCTATGTGTAGTGTTAACCATGATCTTCCACCCAACTAGCTACTTTTTAGAAAGGATGGAAAGAAGGTAAGACTCTTGTTGAGGAGGGAGGGATTGTGAGTTGGATCTAGAAAGCAGGGAAGTTGTGGGAGGTCAGATTCTGAGGTAAGGTGAGAGTAAAGGATAGTAAATAGGTGTAGTGTGTGAGAAAATAAAATACTGTTAGTGCAAAAATACTATTAAAATAAAAGATGTAAGAATAATGAAAAAATATTAATACAAATATACAATAACTTGCAGGTTCTCTGTAATAGCAAAGTGAAATTTGTCTCACTGTCTCAGCTGTTGGGATGACCCCTCTTTGGGTCCAACTCTGGTCTTTTCACATTTCCAGGTTTTTTTGTCTCATTTATAAAAATTTTTTTAAAAATGAAGAAGGAAGGAAGGAAGAAGAGATAAAATGGGAAAGGAAGGAAGAAGGAATAAAACAAGAGAGAAGGAAAGAGAAAGAATCGAAAGATAAAAAAAATAAAGAATTACTTAAAAAAAAAAAAAAAAAGCCTCTTGCTGGTTTCAAACTGGCCAAACCAGTTTGGCTTGTCTTGCTGGCTGTGGCAGAGTGAGGGCTTTTTCCCTTTCTGATGTGCACTCAGTCAGCCTGGGGCACATACTCTCCCCAGAGCTAGCCTGGTGCTTCTCCCTCAGGCTTTGGGTGGGGGATCCAAGCCTTCCTCAGAGTGCACTCTCCCTGAGGTTACCACTGTAGGCTGGGGCCTTCCACAGAGTGCACTGTCCCCGGGTTGTAGGTGTGCGGCTGGCCGCCTCTGGTCTCAGGTTCAGGCCTGCACTCTTCCCAGGGCTATGAGGGTACCCAGGGCCTTCCCAGCCACCTCGGGAGCAATGGCCGCTGGGTAGGGAGGAGGCTGGAGCTACATCTACAGAATTCCCCAAATAGTGTCTCTTTTTTCACTTTTTCTTTTTGAGAAATTCCTCCTACTTAAGCCTGCTGCTCTGTACTGAGGCCTGGCCTCTCACACTGCCCAGTTCTCCAACCAGACCAGGGTCTATCCATTTCAGAGCCCATCTCCGCGGACTCTCAACTCTCCCCAGCTGATGTCCACAGACTCCGTGGGTGCTCACAGCTCCTGTGTGTTTGCTACTTAGTCCTTATTCCCTTCTTTGCGACTTCAAGCAACCAGGTTTCTCTTGGTGCTGCTCAAACCTTATTTGGCCAGGGAGGGAGCCATTGACCTGGTTCTCTCCCAAGAACCCTGTGGTACACCTGGCAGGCACCGGGCCTGGACTGCAGCTGCCCTGGTCCTTGAGCTGGTTCCTGGGACCTTATTGTCCTGAAGCACTCTCCTTACTGTCTGGTTTTTCAGTGTCTGCTACAATTTTTGGTTTCCTATCTTCATATGTGCTGGGGTACTGTTGGCTATTTGCTCTGTTCCTCTGTAGATCTGCTAGGTTTTTTGCCCCGTGCATAGGGGGAATTGGAATCCTTCCTCTCTTAACTTGTATTTTCTGATGATTAGTGACGTTGAGCATCTTTTCACATGTGTGTTGGTCATCTGTATGTTGTCCTCTTTGGAGAAGTGTCTATTCAGGTCATTTGCCATTTTTTTATTGGATTGTTTGGGTTTTTTTGGTGTTAGTTTTATAAGTTATTTATAAATTTTGGATAGGAACCCCTTATCAGATGAATTGGTGAATATGTTCTCCCATTCAGACAGTTGTCTTTTCATTTTGCTGTGCAAAAACTTCTTAGTTTGATGTAGTTCCATTGTTTATTTTCTTATTGTTTACTTTACCTGAGGAAATATATCAGAAAAAAAATACCTCTATCAGAAATATCTGAAATTTTCCTGTCTATGTTTTTTCTATGACTTTTATGGTTTCAAGTCTAACATTTAACTCTTTAATCCATTTGAGTTTATTCTTGCGTGTGGTATAAGAAGGTGGTCTAGTTTTGTTTTGTTTTGTTTTTGTTTTCTTTGCATGGATCTGTCCAATATTCCCAACACCATTTATTGAATAGACTATCTTTAACCATTATATGTTTTGGCCTCATTTGTCAAATATTAATTGACTATAAAGATGTGAGTTTATTTCTGATTCTATCTTCTTTTCCCTAAAGATAATCACTCCCTTGGAGATTGTGTTTATTAATTTCTGCCAATTAAAACTATGTTTTCTTAATATATTGTTTAGTATTGCTTTTATTTAAACTTTGAAATATCATCTTCTCTATAGTTCATGCTTTGGGACTTAGTTTTTTTCTTGAATTTCATTTTTGTAAGATAGCACTTTACTGCTGAGTATAGCTATAATTCTTTTTGTCTTCTGTACAATAGTTTATTGTATAAATAAGGTATATTTTGTCTATCCATTCTTTTTGTCAAGGAACTTATTTGTTGTTTTTAGCTATAGGAATGTTTACATACTGCTGCTATGAACTTTCTGGTGCATGCCTCCTGGCACACATGAGCAAGACTTTCTCTAGGATGTATTGCTAAGAGTGAAATCACCTGTCATGAATATGCAAATAGTCAGGCTTATCAGAAAATGCTGTATTGTATGACAAAGTGGTTGTTTCACATTGCACACTCCTTAATGACATTTTTAAATTGATAAAATGATACTTCATTTTGATGGCAATTATATTTCTTTGATATCTAATGAGCTTGAGCATCTTATATTTATGTACATGAAATACCTGTTTGTGTCTTCTGCTTATTTTTTCATTTAGAATGTTGTGTTTTTATTGAAGTTCTTTATGTTGGACACTGATCTTTTGCTATTATACTATTTAAAATAATGTCAGCTTCCTTATTACACAAACCCAAACCCCTATATCTTGAAATAATTTGTTTTTTATTCACATAAGTCAGATATGGTTATCACTTGAATTTTCAGCTTCTAAGCAGTGATTTAGAGATCTGGGCTCCTTTCCTTTTTTGGATTCACTGGCTTTAAATATGGCCCCTAAAGTTGTCCTACAAATCTCTACTGCAGCTAGCAAAAGGGGAAAAGGTCCCAGAGAATCATATTTAAAAAGTTTTTATGACCTTTTGTGGTTTTATATTAATTTTTGACATATTTATTTTAGTTCTTTGAAATACGTCATTGGAATCTTGACAGGAATTGCTTTGAATTTGTAGATTGCTTTGGGTAGTATGAACAGTTTAATGATGTTAATTCTTCCTATCCATGAACATGGTATGTGCTTCCACTTATTTATATCTTCTTCAGTTTTTTTCTTCAGTGTCTTACAATTTTCTGAGTACAGGTCTTTTACATCCATGGTTAGGTTTATTCCTAGGTATTTTATTCTTTTTATAGCAATTGTGAATGGAATTATTTTCTTAATTTTTCTTTCTGTTACTTTGTTATTAGCATATAAAAATGTAACTGATTTCTGGATATTTATTTTGTATGCTGCTACTTTGCTGAATTAATTTATCAGTTCTTTCTTGGTGGAATCTTTGGGAATCTGTATGTACAGTATCATGTCATCTGTAAGTAATGACCATTTTACTTCTTCCTTTCCAATGTGGATGCCTTTTATTTCTTCTTCTTGTCTGATTGCTGTGTCTAGGACTTCCAGTACTATGTTGAATAGGAGAGGTGAAAGCAGACATCCCTGTCTTGTTCCTGATCTTAAGGGGAACAACTTGTAGTTTTTTGCCCTTTGAGTATGGTGCTGACAGTGGGTTTGTCATATATGGCCTTTATTACAACAGCAATCCTGAGAAAGAAGAACAAAGTTGGAGGAATCACACTATCTAATATCAAACTATACTATAAGGCTATAGTAATCAAAACAGCATGGTACTGTTGTAAAAAACAGGCACATATATTGATGGAACATAATAGAGAGCTCAGAAATAAACCTATACCTTTATAGCCAATTTATATTCAACAGAGGAAGCAAGCACATACAATGGGCTAAAGATAGTTTATTCAATAAATGGTGTTGGGAATATTGGACAGATACATGCAGAAAAATGACACTAGACCATTTTCTTATACCACACACAAGTATAAATTCAAAACAGTTCAAAGACATAAATGTTAGACTCAAAACCAAAAAAATTGTAGAAGAAAACATAGGCAGCACAATCTTGGACATTGCTTATAGCAATATTTTATTGGATATATCTCCCCAGGCAAGGGAAACAAAACAAAAAACAAACAAATGGAACTACATCAAACTAAAATTTTTTTGCACATTGAAGAAAATCATCAAAATAAAAAGACAGCCCACAGAATGGGAGAACATATTCGCTGATACATCTGATAAGGAATTAATATCCAAAATTTATAAAGAACTTACAGAACTCAACACCAAAAACAAACAAACAGCTCAATTAAAAAATGGGCAAAGCACCTGAATAGACACTTACTCATAGAGGACATGCAGATGGCCAATAGACATATGAAAAGATGCTCGATGTCACTAATCACTAGAGAAATGCAGATTAAAACCACGATGAGATACCATCTCACACCTTTCAGAGTGGCTATAAACAACTCAGCAAATAAGTACTGGCGAAGATGTGGAGAAAGGTGAACTCTTTTGCACTGTTGGTGGGAATACAGACTGGTGCAGCCAATGTAGAAAATAGTATAGAGATACCTCAGAAATTAAAAATGGATCTGCCTTTTGACCCAGCTATCCTACCTCTTTGGTAGGTGAACATAAATACCACTTTGTTCATTGCAGTGTCATTTACAATCGCCAAGATATGGAAGCAGCACAAGATGAGTTGGATAAAACAACTATGGGACATTTATACAATGGAATAGTACTCGTCTATGAAAATTTTACCCTTTGCAACAAACGGTATGGATGGACCTGGACATTATGCTAAGTGAAATAAGCCAGCAAGAGAAAGACCAATACCATATGATTTCACTCGTATGTGGAATCTAATGAATAAACTGAACTAACAAGGAAAATGGGGACAGACTCATAGAAGGAGAACAGAATGACAGCTGGTGGTGGGGGGAGGTTAGAAGGTGGAGGGATTGAGCAAAAAGGAAAAAGGACTCATGGACATGGACAACAGTGTGGTGATTGCAGGGGAGAGGGGCGTATAGGAGGACCAAATGGTAGTGGGAAAATATATAATAAAGATTAAATAGAAGAAAGTTTTAAGAACCAGGCTTGGAAGTGGTACCTAGCATTTGCACTGTCATACTGTTAGCCATAACTCAATTATTTTACCACATGTTGTCTCATTGCAAAGATGATAGGAAAATAAGAAGCCTCAAATATTGGGCAATAACTGTCCATTTCCAAAGAAAGGAAATGAGTTTAGAGATCAACAGTTCTCAGCTATTGTATGTAATTTTTGCCAATATCTCCTTGCTTGTGACTTTGCTTTTCACTTATTCTATGGTGTATTTTAAAAAGCAAAGTGTTAATTTTAATATAGCTGTGTTTTTATATATTTTAAAACTTGGTGCTTATTTTCTTGTTTAATAAATCTTACCTTATCTTGAACTTATAAGATATTTTCCTATACTTTCATCTAACATGTTACAGTTTTGACTTCTACATGTAAGTCTTTAACCTATGTGGAATTTTCATTCGTTGTTAAGAACTGAATTCCATTTAATTAAAAAAAAATCTTCAGCTATATTATAGTTCTTTTTCCAGTCTCATCAGTTTGAGTTTAACTCTTTAAGCTTCTTAGTGGTTCATTTTTTAGTTTTCTATCTCACATAAATCAGGATTAAAGGCGTAAAGAGGTTAGTTCCAGCGAATTCAAAGCATGTAATGGTGGCAGGCAGTTTGGGGATAGACAAGGCTTGTGCCTAGGATTATTTCTTGACATGTAGATCGAGGTAAGGGGATCTGTGGAGACTAGGTCTTAGCCCCAGTGCTTATCCTGTCCTTCATCTAAGAGAGGCATGATTGTAGTCACTGAGTGTGTTTTTACTCTTGAACTTTGAATGTGACTGTGTGTGTGTAAAATAGATATACAAAGTATGTAGAGAATACATAGTCTGTATAATTGGATTCATACAATATATAAATTTGTATCCTGTGTGTACAATTACCATTTCATTATAATATAATTAAACATTTGAAAACATTTTTTTTTGACTGCCTAATAGTTTAACATAGAAATTTATCATTTTACCTAAACATTTTTCTACCCTGGGACATTTAACATATTTTAAATATGTTTTTTGTTTCCTCTTATTTTGATGCTATAATGAACATTTTCATGTGTATATCTTTATTCTCATCTCTGGTTGTTCCTGTATGATAAACTCTTGAAAGTAACATCCTTATGTCAAACATTATGACCCAAAGACTGTTGAGTTTACCATGTCAAACTACATTCCAGAAAGATTATACCAAAATATCTTTCCAGAATGTATCAAAGTGCCCATTTTTCATAACCTTGTGAACTTTATTACCATTTAAAAACAGCCTGGCTAATTCATTCTTTTTGTTTTTTATCTCTTGAAACTAGTGAGATTTTTCACTTTTACTTTCCACTTAGTTTTCTTTTGTATTAATACATTTTTTGTAAGTTTGTATTTTTGTTTTCCTTTGTTTTGTTTATTGATGTACATGACCTCTTAAATTTATATTAAGGAAATGAGCTCTCTATAATATTTATCATAGGTGTTTTCACAGTTTATTGTTTGTCAATCTTGTTAATGCTGTCTAAACTTTCTAGACTTGGTTGTTGAGAACTTTTTCCTGCAGCTTTTGTCTTGAGATTAAGGTGTGTGCCTCTCTTGTGCATTAGCAGGTATTAAACTTGATTGTTTTTCTTGTCTGTCTCTCTTCTGGACTCTCAATTCCTTGACGGCAAAGATGCTTGGTTTCTTTTCCTTTTATCCTCACTGCTTTTTCCAGTGATTGATATTTTAATTTCAGTAAATACTCAGTGAATGAACATATAAAAAGATGTGTACCATGGCTTTACACCCATTTAGCCTGCCCTACAGTGATCAAATTCTTGAACATAGCAATTCCAGTAAGGTGGGAGCTTTAATGAGTCAACTTTTACAAGGGATTATCTAGTTGTGGTGTGGAATAGTTACATGGTGGACTAAAAATTCTGTTGTTTCTTCTTTAGCAGTGCTAAATGGTTTTGTATAGTTTTCTAACACAACAAAGGAGAAAAATGTCTGTATTACCTTTGTTTTCTTGTCAGAGTGTCTAGTATTGATAGTGGCTATTTGGCATCAATTAAACTATCTTAATTTGTCAGTTGATAAGGAGATCAGATTGTAGTGCCTTAACTTAGTCTCAGAATGCTGTTAAACCTTGTCATACTGTCGTTAGGAAATAATTATGCCAGAGTT
>PVIA01008730.1:27500-68562 GCA_004024845.1 Tonatia bakeri
GTTACAACCAAAAGTTTCTGACTTTACACCAAGCGTATTATGGTATCATAGATTGTATCCTGGAACAGAAAAGGACATTCAGTAAAAACTATGGAAATTTGAATAAACTGTCGACTTCAGTGAAGGCCAGAGGAGGGAGCACAGGGGCTGGGTGGAAGTGGGGGACGTCTGCAACAGTGTCAACAATTAATGTCTGATTTTGGATCACGAATGTTATTTTAGAGGTGCATAACGGGAAACTGGATGTGTAAGAGTGGAAAGTAAGGTACAAGAGAACTCAGTTTTTCTCTAAGTATAAAAAGTGTTCTAAAAATAAATTATATTAAAAAAGCAGGTCACAGGGCAGATACAGTGGGTTTTTTTTTGGGGGGGGGGGTTTGGTAATGGATGTATTACCCAGACTTTTCATCTATCAGAGTATATCATTATTAGTGTAGTATAGCATTAGTGAACTCTGACAGATGAGATTATGGAGTGACTTTCATATATTTCCCCTATCTATACTTATTTTTATATGGAATTCTAATTCCTTTTATTTGCAGAAAAATTAACATTTAAAAAAATTTTTAAATGTAAATTTAAACCAACCAGTGTCCTGGTTGGTTGGAGCATCAGCATGTTAAATCCTACTCCAGGCGCCTACAGAGGCAACTGATCGATGCTTCTTTCTCACATCAGTGTTTCTCTCTCTCTCTTCTTCTCTCTCTAAAAGCAATGAAAAAAATGTCCTCCAGTGAAGATTAAAAAAAACATTTAGTTACTTATTCATTGTAAAGAGTTTAAGGAAATTTTTTTAGATAAGTATGAAAAATATATTCACATGTAATTTCTCCTCTCAAAAATAACACTATAATATTTTTTCCTGTGCATATTTAGTGAAATCAGTTTGTACATACTGTGCTATATTGTTTTGTAACCTGCTTATCTCACTTAACTGTTTATCATGTATCATTTCTTGTATCAACTCTCAGCATGAGTAGAATGGCAAGTCAAAGACTTGATACATTTTCATGTGCTTTGATGAATATTTTAAAATTCCCTTGGAAATATGTACCAGTTTATACTCTCACCATCATGTTCTCAAAATACAAGAGTCATAAACTGAGTTGGGACAGTAGTTTAAAATTAGGATTTTTTTTTTTAAATCCAAATCCCTCACTTTTTTTGAAAAATCAATAGATCTGGCAGTAGTGGGCCACATTTCTCTATGCCAACAATTGGTGGAGCAGAAGAATACTGTTACAGATAGCCTCCTACTCATTTGTAGTAAGGCTGAGTGTCATTTGACTTTTCACTTCCACTTTTAAAAATGGTCGTATTAAGAGAAATGTGAATACTTCTTGTGCACATATCTAGCAAAAGGGATAAAAGGTGCACATGCAAAAGAGAGGCAGAGAGAGCAAGCACATTTTTTAAAAACTGGGAGCATGTATAAGTTTTCTTGTGGGTGTGTAGAATATATATTTAATGTTTAATATTTATACAAAGTGCCTATTGAATGAATTCTAAAGCTGTGATTTTAAAACCAACTAAACACAATCCATTGTATTTATTTATTTATATTATTTTCCTGGCTTCTATATCAATTTGTATTAATTACTAATTACATAGTATTTTTAATTTTAAAGTTCTGTTGTTAGTTATTGAGGTCTTTTGAAGGAATGGTGCCTAAGTATGAAACCTTTTTCTATTTCAGTGACAGTATCCACTGTTGGAGCATTTTTAATGTCTCCATGAATATTTGAATTATTTAGCATTGCAGCTTCTTAACTGAATATTCATGTTTTTTTGCATTTTTATCTATTGCTTTTTAATCCAATGAGACTTAGAAAACTCACTTATAAAGAACATAGGATGGCTTATTAGATACATCAGTACATTAAAGTTTTTTCTGTTTTATTCTAATTTTTGTTTGATCTTGAACAATTTATTTAGAAATTTTTGGAAATGATGAGATTTTGGATATATTCTTCATAATTTTATTTAATGAAATCTGAATGAGAGCAGATAGTCTTTGAAAATTGTTTAGATTGGTAGCCCAATCAAAGAATATGATTGCTGGGTGGGGGGTAGTAGAGGGAGAGGGAGGAGGATAAAGGCGGATGAATGGTGATGGATGGGACCTGACTCAGTGTGCCGAACACACATACAGTGTACAGATAATGTGTTGTAGAATTGTGCGCCGGAAACCTATATAATTTTGTTAACCAGTGTTACCCCAATAAATTCCGTAAAAAGGAAAAAAATTAAAACGGATATATTTATAAATATCGTATATTACCTTACAAAATTTGAAGAAAAAACAGATAAAATTCAAACAGTTACTAAAAGGAGGAGGAAAGAATAAGGCAAAATCCTCTAAAGTTTGGAAGAAAAGTGCTTAAACTTTTAATTTGATATTCAAAACAAGGTAATGGAGTTTTTACTGTATTGTAAGTGCAGTAACATTACAATATATAAACAACAATGAGGAAAATATATAGTAGTAAGATAGAATAAAGGTTGGGAAACAAATTGTGATTTATATATGAGGGAAGTGTAATAGTAAAATTCAGGGGTGCCCCCACTAAGTATAAAAATTACTACTTAGAAATAGAAAAATTTTGTCACTCTCCTAAGAAAAGAAAAATGTAGGCAAAATCAGAAAAGGGTAGTATTTCCTAATGTTGGTTCAGAAAGGTTAGACATATATATTTTTCTCATAGGCTTTATGAATATCATTTAGGAGGTATGGGACTTTCTACATTTTAAGTGAAACTATTTCCAGAGCTATTAATTCATATTAATAATATCAGTATCATGAAATTTGACACTGCTGGAAATCAACAAGAAACTTTTCATTATGAGTTAGTGTTTTTGATTTTTGTAAATGAAGTTGTTAATTTGAAATAACATATATGCATGGATTTTAATGGTTTCAAATATCAAAATGGCAACAGACTTTTGCAGAATGCTGGTTTTCATGAACATGTTTTCTTCAAGCTCAATTTTCCTGTGATTTCTCTTGTTAAAATGTGGTATTTACCATTAGCAGTTTATCTGGTGTAGGAATAAATTTCAGAGAATGCTGTGAATAGTATTAACTTTTAAAACTATCAGAGTTTTTTGAGTTTGTTATTACTAAAATATGATACATATTTTACAAAGGAAAATTAGACCTATAGTGCTGCTGGTTTCCTTTTCTATAGTATTGCATAACACTTGATCAGATGGCAGACTGAGTATTTCGTGAGGAAATACATATGTGTATAATTTTAAATTGGAAATAGTATATAAGTCAGTCGTGTGTATCATGCAACTATTCTTTAAATTATTTCTCTTGCAAATCTGTATGACAATATTATTTATGAAAATGTTTATGCAGACTCCTGGTTATTTTGTAGAAAAATGGCATTCTGTTAGGATGATAGAAGTTTAGCTAATGCTGGTTTACAATTTAGTGTTGAAATGAAGTTTTCTTTTTCTGAATATTATACTTGTGACATAATATATTCAAATATTTGCATGTATGTAAGTAATATAAGACATAATTGTATTTGCATGTATACTTTTTGAAACAGGTATTTCAACAGCCATCTTTATCAAGTTTAGAAACCTTAATGGTCTCACAGAAGTCTGAAATTGAGTATTTACAGGAGAAACTGAAAATAGCAAATGAAAAACTCTCAGAGAACAGATCTAATAAGAGTTCCTCAGAAAAGAGCGTCTTGACAAATACTGAAAGGAAACAAAAGGTAAGGGTATTTTGTCATTTTGTGAATTTGTCAGGATAAAGCTGGCAAGGCAAGCAATGAAGTAAGAAACAAACAGCTTCATTTACTTCTTTCTCTACTTACATTTCTGCAAACTTTAAAAAAATATCATGTGTGAAACACTCAATAAAATGTTCGGGGTAAATTGTTTTTCCTTTTTTAAAGATAGAATATATAGTCCTAGTTTAATTAATGAAATATATTAGTATTATTACACCTGTTTTGCAATAAATTAATATTCTTATATTAAGAAGTTTGGGCAAGTATCCTTTCTTTATGTAATCTACAGATAAATTAATCTACTTTAAATTTTTAAAGATGTATTAGTGATTAACTCAATATTTTAATTAGAAAAATATATCTTAATTTTTTTGTTTTATTCAGAGATATTTATATACTGCCCATGTGGATTATAAACAACTAAATGGAATTTAACATTGATATGCATAGCTATACACTTTCAGATTTAAAGGCATAGCAATACTGAAAAGTAAACAATTTGTAACATGTTTCTTGTCTATTAACATCTCAGCTTTTCCTTTTTGTAGTATTCATTAATATTTCTGTTATGGTGCAAAAAATTCTATGAACATTGACTAATATTATAATTTCATAATATCACATTGTAGATATGTTATTTCTCGACAAATCGAGATAATACTTCCCTAAAAACAAGTAGTTTTAGACATATATTCTCACACTTGTCACTTCAGCAATAGAAAATAATGTTTTGAAAAGTAGTAAGCCAAAAATAAATAAATAAATAAATAAATAAATAAAAATAAAAGTAGTAAGCCATGTTTCAATATAATTGTTTTTGGTTCTTTTCAATCTTTCTTGAGTAAGACAAACTATCTTAATAAATAAAGCATTTAAAATTACACTAATATTTCTGTGCTACTTTTATTTACTCCCTATATTAGTAATTTACAGAAAATAAGCTTTATTTATGTATGTATATTGTATATATTTTAAAAATTTAAACATAACTTCATTTTACATTTTGTGTAATTTTACAATGCTTTAATGGCATTGAACTTCATTTAAATGAAATAAAACATTCTTAAAATTGAGAGAAAACATTACAGGACCTAATTTGGTTGCTTGCTGTATTGCTAAAGTTTAAAAATGTACTGATTTTATGTTTCTTGCTTTTAACAAATGTCAAGAAAACAAAAGGAATATTTTGAACAAAATTTTTTCTTTCAAAAGGACATTCAGTAAGTTTGAACAATATGTTGCCCAGCTTAATAGTTGCTTTTACATATTCCTTCTCCAGATTGGTATATGAAGCTGTACATAATACAAACACACATTCGTGTCTCTAGTTAGCCACATTATAGTTAATGACCATATGGTCATTATGGTATAAGATCTACTGTCTGTTGTATTTATATTCCTCAAGCATATTGTTCCTTCAACTTCACAGTGTGTTAAACTATTTCAAAGGGAAAAAAATTCTTTCCCTCTTGTTTCTGGTTGTCCTATCAAGTGTAACCTTGGACCCTTATAGAGCAATTAGACCAGCCTCTATCCCCTCCTTTGTAATGAGGTTTCTTGCATTTCTGAGTCTATAACCCTTTAGTCTTCCCTAATGGGACATCATTATTCTGAAAGAAACAATGTAAATGTAAATGAATATTCTCATTAACGAGTCACAGAGAAACCTTTAGCAGTAGCACTGTGGTAATTCCGCTTGTTATTTCTCTGGTATTCCATGCAGGATTTTTTTTTATAATTCATTATTAGTATTCAAAATTACTTGTTCTTTAATTTTGCATGTCTTTCATAATCCAGTGTTCCAACTAGTTCAACCATGTCCTTGTTCTATTCTCGAGGAACCACCTGTGAAACGTTCAAGGTCTTTGTCCCCAAAGAACTCTTTCACAGACTCAGAGGAACTAAAGAAGCTGAGAAAAGCTGAAAGAAAGATTGAAAACTTAGAGAAGGCACTACAACTAAAGGTGAACATGAAATCATTTCTTTAGTAATAACCTTGCAAAGGTAAAGATATACTAATGTAAACATTTACTTCACAAATTACTGCTTATCATTTATCTTCCCTTACTGTTATTACATGTATAGAAATGTGTGATCAGTTGGCCTTGTTTTAAGATTTCTGAGGATTATAAAGTAATAAAAAATGCTATTTGAATACTGTTCACCACTTTAAAATTATTTGTAGATATTTTGGCTTAATATCTGGATTAAATTTCTTACAGGTTCTCACAGACAATAAATAGAACTATGGCAAGTAAAAAGCAATTTCTTGTGTTTTTGTATATGATAAACATTAAAAGACAAGTGAGTGAAAAACTATACAAATGTAGCTCAGGCCACTAAAAAATAGCCCTTTACAGAAAAATTACATAGTCAAAATGGCAAATAAATATACATTATTTTTTCATTTCAATTGAATTTGTCTTAGAATACATGACATTTGAATTAGCATTCTACCAGTGTTTAAGAAACTTATACCTTTCAGGCTATCTTTGAGAATTTATACTTTCCAAGTTATATTCTGTGAATTCTCTTTCAAAGAAGAAGTTGGTTGTACATATCAAACCAGTTTTTTGTGACCCTATTGAGGGCTTTTACTTTTTTTTAAATTTAATATGGCTAATCTTGCCTTTCTTCATTTACAACTACACTGAAGGCCTGCACTATTTGAGATTTTTGTTACTTAACTGAATCTCAAACAATTTTATGACATTCTATGAAAAGCGCAATTTACACATGATTAGAATCTAATACATATAAAGATTAGATTCTTTGTCATATAATATAGATTACTCTTAGGGAAAAAAAAAGTTTGACTTACATTATATGTGCTCCAGAATAAAATGTGGTTTAAAGGTATAGTTAATGATAGCTAAAAGTAATAATTTTTTGCCTTTTCACTAAACATTATGTTAACTTACATTTATTTAGAGTTAAACTGTTAGTTTTAAAACAAAGAAAAATTATCATCTATTGTTTCCACCAGAAGCAACATGATTAGATTACGACCTCAGCTTGCTAGCAGTTAGTCTACTTGAAATTTATATACCCAGAGTTATTTGCTCATTTATTTGTTTACTCCATAACTTATTGAGCAATGTAATTAGCTAAGCAATGTGCTAGCCACTTTTTGTTCAACAGGAGAAAAGATGACTCTGTCTTTAAGACCCTTTCTCTAGATAAGAAAATGCTGAATGGGTAGATAGAATGTAGTGTGTTAGTGTAAACACTGGGGCATCACAGGATATTATGGGCATATTTTGGAAATCAGTTTATCATTTTCCTCTCTTTCGCGTAGTTCTTGAAATTTACAAACCACAGCTTCTATCCTGTATGCATCTGGGCTCTCCAGAGAAGCAAAACCAATAGGCTATATATAACCCTTTAGTATTCCTTAATGAGACATCATTATTCTGAAAGATAGATATATGTAAAGAGAGAGATTGATTTACTATTAGGAGTTGGCTCACATTATTATGGAGTCTGAGAAGTTCAAGATCTATAGTCATTAAGCTGGAGATCCAGGAGAGCCAATGGAATAGGTCCACTCTGAGTCCAAAGGCCTGAGGATCAGGAGAGCTGATGGTGTAAGTTCCCGTTCCAATTCAAGCGTGAGTCTGAAGGCAGGAGATCTATGTTGTAGCTCAAAGACAGGCAGAAAGAAAATTCTTTCTTACCCACCCTTTTATTCTAGTCACGCCTTCAGTGGATTGGATGTAGCCTATCATATTAGGGAGAGCAACCTGCTTTTTCAGTCTGCTGGTTTAAACGTTAAATTCATACAGAAGCACCCTCACTGATGCACCCAGAAATAATGATCCATGGAATATCTGGGCAGTGAAGTTGACACAGAAAATTAACCACTGCACATCCCATTCAGTGGTAGAGGACCGGTACTCATTTGCCCAAGAACTCTGTGAGTCTTTGGTAGATGCTTGTTTTTGGCAGGAAGGAGTAGAGCAGTTTGGACATTTTTAGATCTATTCTCCTCCATCTCTTGAATTTCTTATTTCAGAAAGTCTTGGAAGCATTATACTAATTTATTTACTCATTCTTTTTACCTAAATACACCTGTGTTGCATGAGGCCTTGAGTTCATTTCCAGAGTAAAATTCTTTTTCATACAATTTCTTTTTTATTTATACTTTTTCTGTATGCCTTTTCCGAGTCCATTTATAACAATCATGAATTTCAAATGTATATTTTCTGTCACAGATTTGCAAGATAATGGAAAAATGGGAGCAATTTTTTTCTTGCATTTTATTATTTAGTAGGGAAGGGTTTCTTTCTCTTTTTTAAAAAAAGATTTTATTTATTCCTAGAGAGAGGGGAAGGGAAGGAGAAAAAGAGAGAGAGAAACATCGATGTGAGAGAGAAGCATTGATTGACAGCCCCTCGCATGCCTGCAACTAGGAGTCTGGCCTGCAACCCAGGCATGTGCCCTGACTGGGAATGGAACTAATTACCATTCAGTTTGCAAGACCACACCCAACCCACTGAACCACACAAGCCCCAGTGGAAAGGATTTTTTACCTATTTACACCTGAAGACATTTTTTCATTCCTTTTACAGAGAGGGAGGAAGAGAGGGAGGGAGGGAGACAGAGAGAGAATAGGGGAGGGGAAGGGAGGGGAGAAAAGAAAGGGAAACATTGATGTAAGAGAGAAACATTGATTAGTTGCCTCCTGTGCATGCCCTGACCAGGGATTGAACCCGTAACCTAAGAACATGCCCTGACCAGGAATCAAACTTGCAACATTTTGGTGTGCAAGACAATGCTCCAACCAACTGAGCCATACCAGCTAGGGCAAAATTTCTTATTTTAAAAGGGCAAAAGAATTTAATTAAAAAAAGGGCACTATAATCAAGTGCCTTTAACAAAAGAGGTACATAAATAAACCCTGTATTGTAAAGCAATTCGAAGAAGAGTGATTGTAGGGTACTTTTAATTTATATATATATTATATTATATATATAGATACATTGAAAGGGGACTCTTCATTATGTCAATACTAAGTCATGCATATTATTCTAATACTAGTAATGAGTTTTATATAAATATTAACACATTATCTTGCTCAGCTTACTTCTGCAGCCAGTTGTGTGTTTTCAAATGGGTGACCAGTGTTGTAATAAAAGAGCCAATAGTAATAGAAGCGATGAAAGCTGTTATAAAAATCCTACCAATTTTCAAATCCTGACTTTGATTCAATGAAGAATACATATACTTAGCTGTTTTAGAGGCATTAAATAAAGTACTCCCTTTAAATATGTTTACTTTAAATTATGTTTTGATATGAATCTTTTGTAATATCCCTAAATTTCTTACAATTAAATTATTTAATTCATAATTTTATAGTATATCTTGTTTAAACTTCTAATTAGTTCTTAAGGAATCCTAATAAGTAAACTTATAATAAATGAGCTTATGTTCATTTATGAGAAGATATCAACATTACTAATTACCATTCTTCTATTTGGCTAGTTTAAATTATGCACTATTTCACATATTTAAGATTGGAAAGCTTACCGTTCAAAGAAGTGAAATGATATTTGGATTGTTTATCAACAGTATGGAAAACTCAAGGTCAAGGTTAAATCATTCTTTATGTCCTAGAAGAAGATATATAAATAGCCTCTATTTTGGAGACAAGATAACTGAGACACACTGACTTTAAGTAGCTGTGTCAAAGTAATATTTAGTAACTTTAAGCAACAGGAATTGAACTCTTATCAGCACTTAACATCCGGCATGTAATAAGTTCTTAATATATGGTTCTTCAGTTGAAACTGAATTCAGTATCCTGAATTTTTAACCATGGTATTACAACCATGTTACTTTTTAACAAGTTTGCTGTCACTGGAATTCGTCAGGATAACATTTGTTCTGATCGCCCCTTTCAAGTGATGCCATTCTCATGCTTTTTTATCAAGCACTTCAATTTCCATATGGCATACAGTCCACTTGGTATACACAAGACTCAGGTGCTTCCTGGTAACTACTTAAGAGAATTACTGAAGTTATCCTATACATATATTCAAAGCAGAATGATAAAATACCTATACTGTTGAGATAGATTGAATTATAATAAAATAATGTATTATCTTACTCTTGATAAGCTAGATAGTCTAGGAAAAAGTGAATTTGGCTTCTAAATGATAAGGGCATTAAGGAAGCTGGATTTTGCCTTGTGCCTCTATGGGGCAATCAGAGTGCCAGGTACTTGACCTGTATATTACCTCATGTAATTTAGTCATCATAATTTAAAACTCTATGTCCTTTTCAATATTTTTACAGAAAAAGAAATTGAATTAATTTAAATAGTGTTAAGATTATGCATGCAGCTAACAGGAGAAAGCTTCAAGAATGGAGTTCAGATCTTTCTCATTGCCTTGTGTCCCCTCAACTCACCTCACTAAACTATTAGATGGTACCTGTTGACCCCACCAAATAAATATACAAGTTCCTTCATATAGAAATATGAAAAAAATGGTTTAAAAAACAAATCTGGAATTCTCGAGGATAAAAATACTCAAGGATTTTTCTACTTTATTTTGAGAAACACAGTTCGTAAATAATATAAATACATTCTCTGAACTGAAAATTTGACCTTGTAAGTTCATTTTGTGGTTATATATAAAAGTGAAGATTTATCTCATGTGCTCTATTTAAGATATTTGGAAGTCATTGACTATAATTGTTTAACCTAGTAATGTTTGGCCTGCCTATTCCAAGACCTTTTCAAAAGTACTAAGTCCAGCTTTCCCATTTTATTGTAATTCATAATGGTATAACTCAAAAGGCTAACCTATGCTACTCCTAACGTAGGTCCAAACTGATTTTCATCCTCTTATGTTATTCTTGTGCCTTATAACAAACTAAACATGAATGCCTGGGTTGAAGAATTGGTTTTACTAGTCACTTACACAAATTATATGTGTACTTATAACTAACAACTAATCATGCTTATTATATGGAAAAATTTGTCTACTGAAAACAAAGTTAAAATACCTCCAAGAGTGGCTCATAGATATTTGTATATATTAATGACAGGGAAAGAAAACTAATTTGCTGGCACAAATTTGAAATTACTTAACCAGCTTTTAAAAAAGCAGTTAGAGTTGAATTTATCAAGCAAACCTATATAGTGACTTTAGGAATTCTTCTCCTTAAATTAAATAAGTAGTATAAATTCATTTATTTATGTTTATATTCTATTTTCATTTCAATTTAATTTTTAGATAGGTAACCTATTTATTTGTAACATTTTACTAATACTTTCTTCAAACTTGTATACTCACTTTTTGTGTTCTACAGAGCCAAGAAAATGATGAGCTAAGAGATGCCCATGAAAAACGCAAGGAAAGGCTACAGATGTTACAGACCAACTACAGAGCAGTAAAAGAGCAATTAAAACAGTGGGAAGAAGGCAGTGGCATGTGAGTTACATGCTCGTAAAGGCATTTCCCTAAATATTAAATGGAATGGAGTACCATCATATAAGTGTTTTAATGGCTTTTGTTTTATTTAAAAAAATTATTTGATAGTCAAATCTTTATCGTGAAATTTTAAATAAGGAATATGATAAATGAAAACAGAAATATGCTAGCAATAAATGCAGGTTTTTATATCATTTATAGAAGTCATAAGTGTGAGTAAATATGAATTCTTATATATTTATATCAACAGTGCAGCTTAATAAATGTATGTAACTTAAAGCAAGAATAGTTCATAGTCATCTCATTGAAAAGTATTTAAAGAAATAAAATACTGGTGCTATAATACTTATAACTCAAAAAGTATTTAAGTTTTCATTGAAAGATGAGAAATATGAAATTCATGTACATGGTTGACTATCTTAAACCTACTTCATCCTAGTATGTAATTTGAAAATCTTTTCTATCCATCAGATTGTTCTGCAGCTTATCTGAATGAATTGGTGGTCTCAGTTCAGTTGCTCTTGAAGTGTTCAGATCTTGGTTAGTTGCAAGTGGCTCTCCTGCTAACAGTATCACCAGAGAGCAGAGGACTGAATGAGTACAGAAAATATACCCTTTCATCTTTTGAGAGGGATCCTTTAGGGCAATGTTGATGATACTCATTTGTCTTTTCTATAGAGAAACACCGTTTCTAAATTGGACAGTACAGCACTTTTACAAACTAAAAATGAGGAGTTTGTTTTATGTACAGAAAATCAAAATGTAAAGGGCATTTGGCATATTTTATAGACAATTGTTACATCTAATTTTTTCCTTTGAAGAATAAAAATGTTTCATATTGTTTGTTAATAAAACATTGATAAAACAATTTTCCTGGGTTTAGACTGTGCTCATCTGATATTTTAGTAGTCACTAGAAGTATGAAAACTAATTTCTGATATATTCACTGATAATAACTAGCTTGTTTTAGTATAGAGCAAATATATAGTATTCAGGTTGGTTCATAGCAAATTCTAGATGAGTTGATTGCTTATATCCTTTTTTAGAAACTGTGACATTCCTACAATGCATGCTTTATTACTAGTAGAATGAATGAGACAAAAAGAATATCATGTATCTGTTTGTAAGTTTGCTTTCCATAATAACAGTTTAGCTTTTTAGGAAATTATTATGTAGGATATTAATATCTATGTACTTAGGTTTTAGGGAATTCATTCTGTAAACAGTGAGCTTGAATTAGAAATTTGGTCAATAGATTGAACATGTTAAGGAAGAAAACAACCTTACTTTAAAAATAGGACTGAAATCAGAAAAAAAAAGAGAGCAGATCCCCGACAACTTCAACAAGAAGATTCTGATGCTGTGTGGAATGAACTGGCCTATTTCAAAAGGGAAAATCAGGAACTAATGCTTCAAAAGTGAGTTTCTTTCTTTTTTTTTTTTAAATAATATGGACTTAGAAAAATATTTGGGACAAAGTTTTTGTGGCTTAAAGGCTATGAGAAAAAAATTTTAGAAAATTTGGAAATGAAATAATCTGGGGGGTTTTTTGCCAATAAAATTAAAGGGAAAAAAGGACTAGTTTTTAAAATATATATATGTATAATGCAATAAGAAGTTGCACATTTGCTAGCTGTAGCTGAAACTGTATAATATGATCTAGGGATTGTGTTAATTAATGTGGCTCTCATCTGTTGGAGGTGTCGCTCTTCATTAGCCTGTATTTTAGACACTGCCGTGCTTCATTTTTGGAATGAGGTGGAGAGGGGATAACCTAGCCAGCCATCCTTGTTTGATCTCCTAGATATATACGCAATGCAGAATGCCTGAGCTCTCTTGGTTCCCTGCCCTGTCCTGCTAATCCCAGCTGAGCTCATTATGGTGTAGCCTTGCTGCTACTCTTGGAGCCAGAGCTGTCCAAGCTAATTACTGGTAGCAGCAGAACTGCCTGTTAAGGGTCTGGTATGGATCTGCTAACATGGTCCTTGGTAGTGACCTGCAGAAACCACTGGGGAATTGCTTTCTTTCTTGCTGTACACTGCCTGTCCTTTGGGCTTAATGCTGATCCCTCACATAGGTCTTTTAGCTACTCTAAATATAAAACTTGATGAAGGATACTCATATTTTAGAAAACATACAGTTTGCTTCCTTGATCTTATAATCCACAGGCTATTATATTCAGCTTGGAAAAGAAAGAACACTCCCTCCTGCCTTTTTTTTTTTAAAGAGAGATCAACATAATTAGCCTCTTTTGCTACTTAACTATTTCTTCATTTAGAGTTAATTTTTGACATTCAGACCATACAATTTTTTGAGAGTCTTGGATATCTTTTAGATTACTAGAATTTAGCATAATGTAATTAAATGTCATTGAATTATCTTAGCTGAAAATCAAAATCTTATTTTATATACTATATAACACATGTAACTTTAGATCACTACTTTTTTGTGTAATTGTAAAATTTGAGGAAATTATCATATATTTAAATGTATCTTTTCAATTACCTCTTAGAATGTACTGCACTCTAGTAGTGCTAAATGTTTGATGCTAATAATAGTCTCTTATCTTGAACATTATTTTTATAAATTTGTCTCAAAACATTTCCTGATAATTTTAATAGCTTTATTGAGATATAATTCACAAACCATATAATTCACTATAAAAAGTGAACAATTCAATATATTTTAGTATAGTTAAAGAGTTGTGCATCATTTTAGAATGTTTTCATTTTAGAAGATTTTCATTAAAACCCCCTAAAACTGTAACACAACTTAGCTGTCACCTCCCTAATTCTCCCACCCACCCTTCCCAGCCCTAGGTAACTACTAATTTACTTTCTGTGTCTATAAATTTGCCTATTCTGGACATTTCAGAGAAATGAAATTATATAATACATGTTCCTTTGTGACTAGCTTCTTTCACTTGGCATAATGTTTTCATAAATTTTACTCATAGTGTAGTATGTATCAGTACTTTCTCTGATAATATTTAATGTTCTTTTTGTTTAGATGAATGAAAGTTAATTTTGGACAAAGTGAATTAGGCGAGAGGACCAAACTAGTTTCAAGATCTAATCTCAAGGAATTTCAGAGATTAGCTATAAGTGGGGTTATTTGGGGTTTATTTTATTCATTAATGAAGTATAATGAAAGAAGAAGTAATAAGGCCTTTTTAAGAAAGTGAGGGAACTGTTACAGTCTTTGTCTGTTCACTCAGCAGTGTACATACTGTGTTACAAGCAGCTCTTTGAATTAAATACTAAGAGTCATTACTAAAAGCATGGAACTTTTTCCTCCTGAACTCTGTTTAAATTCATTGATGCGATAACCACTTGTATAAATTTTAACTTAAACATACTGAAGTTTATGTTGACAAACTTTAAAAAATGCTAAATAATGATATAAACTTTAAATCATATACTAACATTTGGTGGGGGGAGGCTTGAGTTATTTCGGGAAAAATGTATTCATTTAACAAGTGTGTTTGAGCTATTGCTGTGTGACAGGTGCTCCGCTAGGTGAATGAAATGAGAACATCAGTCACATTTTCTGCCCTCAGGGAACTTCCTTGGAAACATGTTTAATATTAAATGTTCTAATGAAATATGATGTTAAAATAAAACTCAAAGTATCATGGTGAAATAAAACTTATGAAACAGAAGTCTTGTTTCATTAAAATAAGACTACTGAAATTTGTTTTTATTCATTTTGCTAATGAGGACAGATTTATTTACTTTTTAACAATTTATTGATTTAACAATATATTGATTTTTTAGCGTATAGTTTTATAAGTTGTAACTCTTGTAGTGTGTATATAAAAACATGTAAATAGAATCATACAAAATAATGACCTTTCGTCTTTGGCTTCTTTTACTTTGCATAGTTTCCAGGGCTTATCCATATTGTAGTATGTATTAGTATTTCATTCATTCTTGTACCTGAGTAATATTGTATGTGTATACCACAAGTTATTTATTCATTTATCCATTGATGGGTATTTGGGTTTCTTCCACTTTGGGGTTATTTTCAGTAGTGCAGCTATGAACATTTGTGTACAAGTACTTGTTTTCAATTTTTTGTACAGAATTTCTGGATTATATGATAAGTCTACGTTTTACTTTTTGAGGAACTGCCAAACTTTTCTTGGAGGCTACCATTTTTCTTGGACCATAAGTTGCACCTGGGTTTTAGAGGAGGAAAAGGAAAAAAATTTTGAAGCAAAAAATGTGGTAAAATATTTAATAATATAAGTAACATAATATTTCAGCAATTTAAATGTAAACAGACCTCAACAGCAGCATTAACAACCATTATTCTTCCCAATTTGGGGGGCTGCGTCTTATAGTCCGAAAAGTATAGTATCATGTTCCATTCCCACCAGCAATCTCTGAAGGGAAGACTCCACTTCCTCTGGATCTTTGTTAATGCTTGTTATTTTCTTCTTCCTTTCAGTTAAATTATGACCATCTTAATGAGTGTGAAGCGACATCTCATTGTGATATTATTTGCATATTCTTTTTCTCAGACATTTGTGAATATATTTTTCTGTTCTGTAGGTTGTTTCTTTCTTGTCTTATAGTGTCCTTTGATGCACAAACATTTTTAATTTTAATGAAGTCCAATTTATGTATTTTTTCTTTTATTCCTTATGCTTTTGGTGTTACATCTATATGGCCATCACCAAGTACGAGATTATGAAGATTTATACCCACAGTTTCTCCTGTTTTATAGTTTTAACTCATGTTTAGATTTTTAGTTAAATTTTTATATAGTGTAGGGGACCAACTTTATTATTTTGGTTGTGAATATCCTGTTGTCCCAGACATTATTTTTATAGCTTTGACAAATAGTCTATATGATTACATGTAAAAGTTAATGAGATTAATTAAGAAGATGAGAATTTAAATATATCTGTCCTTGAGAAATCAGTCCAACATGTAACAGCACAGGTTATCATAAGCCAAGGGCAAAGAAGACTCTAAATCCTGGGATATTAATGTAATTAAGAGTTGTACAAGTTATCGGCGTCCATTGAAAGGTAATAGATTCCCAGGCTGTGTGGCAACTGGCTTTACGTCTTACTTACTTTATGACTGAGAATCATGGACAATATTCGTCCAGTGAGATCGGAGCCTTCAGAAGTAAACTCATCTCTTAAGTATTCCTAGGTAAGAGTGGGAAGTTTCAGAACAAGATTAGCACAAAACTTAATTCATTGCTGAGCTAGAGCCCTAAAGGCCAGAGTCCCTTATATTCTTTTTTCTATCTCTAGAATGCTTCAGAATGTGGTGCAACTTAAGACCTTTAGATAGGCTTTGAGAATTCACTCAAGACACTGTTAAGGTACTGGAGCCTGAAGCCAGTAAACTGTTTTAACTAAGTAAATAATATGTTACAAAAGCCTCTAAGCAGCTCTATGGAGCACTTCTGTGCTTCCCCACCCTCTCCTTTCCCCAGGGTGTTCCCATTCATTCTCTCTCTCTCTCTGTGTCTCTCTCTTTCCCCTTGTTCCCCCTCCAAGCTGAAGGGCCCTTCTTTTGGTGTAACTTATTTCCTGAACCCATTTCTTCTATGGCTCACTTGTTCTATCTCTGTGACTTTCTAAATACATACAGACATACATACATATGGCTTTAAACTGTGGAGGTTTATAATATTAAATCTGCATGGTTTACATAGAGATTTAGTTACATATAACTAAATTTAGTTACATGGATATTAGTTACATATAACAGAATCTGTGTGACCCTTTGTATTGTTTGTACTTTCATTCATTAATTCTAAAAATGCTGGGCACTTGAGGCAGAATATTGAGCAAAACATATGGTTCCAGGCCTGACAGTGCTTTAGTTTATTGGGCACCACAAATAATAATCAATAAGCACAAAAATACACAATTATAAACTTTGGTTAATTTGAAGGTAAAGCTCTTTTATGCCTGTCTATGTTTGTGCTTTCCCTGATTCTTTCCATTTCTTTCACCCTCTTTCTTTTTCCTGCCACCCCATGTGACTAAAGGATACAAATGGTTCATAATTGT
Source organism: Tonatia bakeri (assembly GCA_004024845.1). Classification (NCBI taxonomy): domain Eukaryota; kingdom Metazoa; phylum Chordata; class Mammalia; order Chiroptera; family Phyllostomidae; genus Tonatia; species Tonatia bakeri. Next base: position 44,732 of record PVIA01008730.1, read on the forward strand.
GTTTGCTGTATAATCAATCAAAATTGTGGTTTATATATGATTTTCATTGTGGTAAATCACGTATAACATAAGACCATGGTAACCATTTCTAGGTGTACAGTTCAGTGCTATTAAATATACTCACATTGTTGTACTGCCATCACCAGAGCATTTCATCTTCTCAAATTGAAACTCTATCCGTTCAATAATAACTCCCTGTTCCTTTTTCCCTCAGCCTTTGTCGCTTTCTCCCTTCTGTCTCCATGAATTTGCCTTTTCTAGATACCTCGTATGAGTGGAATCTTACAATATTTTTCTTTTTGCATCTGGCTTATCTCATTTATCATAATGTTTTCAAGGCTTTTCCATGTTTTAGCAGGTCAGCTTTTTTTCCTGTTTAAGGTGGAACAATTTTACATTGTATGTATAAACCACATTTTGTTTATTTATTCAATAGATATTTGGGTTGTTCCCACCTATGTGCTATTACATTTTGTTGCATTTTCATTATGTTTTGCCGTACAGTTAACAAGATTGTGGGCTAAGAAAAAACAGTGTTTTGCATCTGTTGGCAGATATTTCATGGAGTAAATAGAAAACAGTAATTCAGAGTTTTAATTTCTAACTCTTTATATTAACTTCTGATGTTTATTGTTTTCATATATTTAAGACCATATACATGTAGTATTTATTTTTTGAGGTTTTAAGTCTTAGTCTGTTTGGGCTGCTGTAACAAAATACCACAGACCAGGTAGCTTATAAACAGTAGAAATTTATTTCTCACAGTTCTGGAGGCTGAAAGGCTGAGATTGGTCTGCCCTCAACCTTTTTCCAGGTCACAGATTTTGATCGTCACATGATGGAAGGGACAAGGGAGCCCTCTGGGTCCCCTTTATGAGAGCTCCACTCTCATGAGCTAAGCCCCTCCCAAAGGCTCCACCTCCTAATACCAGCTTCTTTGAGTTTAGATTTCAACATGAATTTTAGGGGATGCAAACATTGGGATCATAGCACCATAAATATAGTATTAATTTAATTGCAGCCTCAATTTGTTTTCATACATTGAGGCAACATTTATATATTAAAAATATAAATATACATAAAATATGTATGTTTTATATTACTTAAAGAATAACATAGTATTTACTTAAAGAATTACACAGTAAATTGTAAGTATTTAGTGAATAATCCTTTGATTTTTCTAAAAGTGTTATCAAAGTTACTTTCTATAGGTATGTTTGTCATATGAACTCTGTCTTAAAACATTTTTTCTCTATGGAAGATATCAGTAACGTTGAGTTGGAACATCTGATTTGAGTTCTAAAGATCATATATAAATATCAAATTTTATTTTGAATGGTTTAGGTAACTAATACAAAGTGTTTAGTTATTCTAAAAACTACTTCAGGCTTTAGGTTAGTATGTTTTCAGTGTAAGTCAGTTGCTTTTTAGGATTCATAAGAAATAAATGGTACCATATATCATCAATATAGGAATGTTATAGGCAAAATTATCTTCAGGTGCTAAAGGACATTTAATTTGGTAATATTTTTTCTCAATATTAGCAATTCCATTTAGGTAATATAAAACCCTTGAGAGAAAAATTTCATTCTGAGGTAGATTATTAGGACCTTTTTAAATAATGTAAACTAGGATGGTGAATAAGGATGTTCATTGTGGTGTTTTTGTAATAGTTAAGAATTAACAACAACCTAAATGTCCATTAGTAGCTAATAGGAGCACACTGGGGTTTGTTAATAGAATATGATGTTATATGGCATTTAACATGAATAAATTGGATCTATTTTTATTCAAATGGAAATTCTTCATAAGCAAAAGTTGAGTTAAAAGAAGAAAGTTGAATAATAGTATATTAGCTATGATATATCCTAAAAAATATAGTACTTTTAATCATAGAACAGTACTGTACGTTTGTGGATATGTATCTATGTGTACATACATAAGTAAACATATATATCCACAAAAGTATAATTCTATATAATGATATACACATACATATATAGTATTAAAACACAAAGCAAAACTATACACACCAAATAAAGATATTGATAATTTCTGGGGAGGGAAGAAAAGGTACAATATTTTGGAGGGTAGTACTATTTGCAGATCATTTTATCTTTTCACAAAAATAAAAGCTGTGAATTAAACATGGCATAATGTTAGTGTTTTTAAATCCAAATGGTTGGTACATTAATGTTGGTTATATTATTCTCCATACTTTTTTGATGTTTGAAATATTTTTTCTATTTTTTTAAGTTTATAATCAAAGACCTAGTAATTATACTTTTAGTTAAAATCACTGAAGCAATCTTGCATATAGGAACATATGTAAGGATGTTCACTATAACATTGTTTATAATTATGAAAAATTGGACACAACCAAAATATTAGATGATATAACTATATAGCTAAAAGTCCCAGGAACTTCAGTTTTTAAAAGCTATTATAATTAGTAGAATATTTTACCTTATACCATACACAAAAAACCATTCTATATATACTGCAGACTTAAATGTGAAAGATTAGGTAGTTTAGCTTTTGGAGGGAAACGTAGAAGAACATCTTTTTGACTTTGTAGTAGACAACCAAATTTAAAAGGGATTAAATATAAACTAAAAATGGATAAACTGGATTATGTTAAAATGAAGAACTTATTATGTTCTTTGAAAGATACCAGTTAATGAATTAAAAGGCAACTTACAGAGTGGAAAGAGATATTTGCAGTATGTATGAGGTCTGTCTGGAAAAAGTCCAGCCATTGTTAATATAATGAGAATGGTTTACATGACTTCATTATAACCCAGCAGCCAAGGATAGTGGACTGGAATGTGCGTACATGAACAATGGCAACTTCATTGTACTAATCAGTGGGGGTGGTTAGACTCAGTTGAGTGAGCGTGGACACCGCATTCAAAATGACAGAGCGAGTAGAGCAAGGGATCCGCATCCAATTTTGCATTAAGGTTGAGCATTCCTCCACAGAAACTGGATGCTTCAGAAGGCCGCAGGTATAGGCAACTGGTGATTGGCAGCTTTATCTTGGCAATGCACTCACTCATGTAACACATCTTATGCAGAGTTTTTTGATGAAATATCAAATCACCCAAGTGACTCAGCTCCCCTACAGCCCAGATATGGCGCCCTGTGACTTCTCTTTCCCAAAACTAAAATCATCTTTGAAAGGGAAGAGATTTCAGACTATTGATAAGATTCAGGAAAATACAGTGGGACTGCTGATGGCAATTGTGAGTACTGTGTGAGGAGTCAGGGTGCCTGCTTCGTGGGGACTGAAGTGTCATCGTCCTATGTAGAATGTTTCTTGTATCTTCTTCAGTAAATATCTCTGTTTTTCATATTACATACTTTCTGGACGGACCTCATATGTCCATCAAAGGACTAGTATCCAGAATACATGAAGAATTCCTATGAAGAAATGAAAAGGGACAATCTATTCAATACAAATATGAGCAAAACAGTGCATCTAAATGGCCAAAGCACATATGAAAATGTGCTCAGGTTGATTTGTCTTGTTTCTCTCTTTTTTAAATTTGAAGTTTACATCGTTGTAGATCTTTCCTCTTTTCTAATATAAGCATATGCTATAGATGTCCATATAAGCATTGTTCTATCATCTCACAAATTTTGAAGTGTTGTGTTTCAATATTTTACAAGTTCAAAATATTTTCTAATTTCTTGTGGAGCCTTCATTGAAAGAAAAAGTATTTAAAAGTAGATTCTGTAATTTCACACATTTGGAAATTTTGCCAGAGATCCTTCTGGTATTGATTTCTAACTTAATTATATTGTGGTCACAGAAGATATTTTGCATGATTTAGAACTCAAAAATTTTATTGAGAATTGTTTTGTGGTCCAGCATCTAGTTTTACCTTGGTAAAAAATGCCATGGCACTTGAAAAGAATATGTATCTTGCTGTTATTGGGTGAAATGTTTTATAAATGCCTATTAGGTCAAGAGTTTTCATAGTACTTTTCAAATATTCCATACCCTTACTGAGTCCCATCCACTTTTTTATTGACTACTGAGAGAGGTGTGTTAAAAAAAAACTCAGTTTGAACATTGTCAGGTTTTTTTTTAAACACCTCATTAACCAAGGGTTAGGTTTTCTTGTACCTGATACTTGCTTATCCCTATAAATTAGAATGACCCTGTGGAGTTCTTTGTTGAATGTCCTTTGTGTTCAACAGATTCTCCTCTGTAGTTGGTCAGAATGCAGATGCCTCCCAGTGCTGTGTGAGCTCCAGTTTCCTTCATAGTGCTGGTTGTTCTCTGCCTGCTTTATTTAGTTTCATATTATGCATATGCAATAAAATATTAGCCACAGATTCAAAAGAATTCCAGGCAGATTTCTGTAAGTTTTTCTTTTTGTAGCTTCCTCTTCTCTGGGTACTGTGCTTCACAAATTCCAGCCATTTCAGCCTTCCCAAACTCTAATCTCCTCTCTTTTAACTCAGTGAGGTTCCTTTCTCCCTGCATCATGGTATGGCAGCTGTCTCATGGCAGAAGTCTGACTGTCATTTTAAGGATTTTCTTGTTACTGGAACCCCCATTTTTTTCTTGGGTCTTCCTGCTTAAGTGCACTGGCCCAAAGAAATGCACAGATGAGAGTTTACAGCAGAGAAAGAAAAAATAGTTTAATATTGAATTGGCCAACTGAGATGGAGAGTGAGTGTTCTAACCAAACAGACTCCCCAGATGGCATGTAGATTACATATTATATAGGGCAAAATCACAAGACACTGTGGGTTAGGTATGTGTAATAAATCATTTCTTCAGGTCTTTTCTAGTGTCACTCTGCCCAGCATCACATCTCAGCATCATTGTGCTGGCGAAATAGGATTATTTCACAGTATTAAAGGAAATGCATTCCAAGGAGATAAGCACAGGAGGATAAGATGTGGTAGCAAGGTTTATTAGAGTGAAAACAAAGGACTGCCCCCAGATGCCCAATGTCTCATTCACAACCATGTGGTTCAGCTGTGGAAGAAGTCTAGCCTCTGGGGCTGCACCAAGCCCAGGAGGAGGGCCACAACCCAGAGCTGCCATGTCATTAGCCTGCCATCTGAGGCTGTAGTGGTTCGGCACAGTCTCTGTTCCTGTCCGGCCTGCTTTTGACGCTGAGCTCAGCCCCTGTGGCTGCTACAGAGAGAGAATGCAGGAATGCCTCTTAGGCCTTTGTTAAGCTTTGATTATATTATTTTGGGCTTGGGAGAGAGTCAGATTTCTTTCAAACTATTCAGTCTCTTTTCTAATTCTTATGGGGCTTGCGCAGGGCTCACCTCCATCCAGTCCCTTTCCTGGATCTTCTAGAGTTCCGTGCTGTTATCCTAGCTGATGTTTTTTTTGGCCATTTTGGCTCCTAGTGTGCATTCCTAAAAGTTCTACTTTGTCATCTGGCTTCTACTGCACATGCAGTTATTGGAAGGAGCTCCCCCTGAACCATCTTGGCTTCTACTGCTCATGTGCCCAGCAAAGGAGTTTCCCCCTTGCTGGTTCTTACTCCCCATATCTCTAGTCTGCGGGAATGGATGGGTTGTTCCCCAAGGAGATTGGAGAGCTTGTCTTCTGCAGGCTCCTGCCTACTCAGGGATTAAGTCCCTTTGGCATAGGATGCAGCTGTCTCCTGGGGTGAAGCTGTAGCTTCCTAGTTAATCCAGCTTAATTAGATGTCTGGCTCCATTTTCTTTTGTTAATACCTAACTAGCTGCCCATGCTAACACAGTCTCATGGGGAAGTAGCCAGGGGGTCATTCCACCTTAGGGCTCAGGAAATTAAACATAACTTAGGTCAAGATGCTAATTTTAGCCTTCCAGAGGTCTGGACCATGTGGCCATTAGTCTGGTCTCAGCTTACTCTCTTCTACTGCCTCAGGGGTTGCTTATTATCTGGGCAAAAGACTGAGTGTGGGTGGAGGGGGATACTGTAATTTCTAGAGCTAGGATTTAAAATCAAATTTAATCACTCATAAGGATCCTGGGTTTCACTCTTTGTTGATTTCATACCTCTCACACATCACAGTTTTCTGCTGCCTTTTGTCCAGTGTCTAAATAGTCATTTTATATAATTCATCCAGTAAGAAGTAGATTCTGAATTGTGGTTCTTGCACCAAACTTGGTATAAGTTTGAAACACCAGATTAAGTGGGTAGCCAGTAGAGACACAGTACTCCTGTAGCTCAGGAGTACGTGGGCACTGCCTCTGGGAGCCCCTCATTCAAACGCACAGTTAGATGTGGTTTGTTGGAGGTTAGTTTGATTCGAGAACAAGATGGCCCCTAGTGTTGATAAATACTTTCTATCTGAAGTAGGGATTGTGTAAGTTCTTCCTAAAAGAGCACAAGCTGTTAAGTATAAAATACCTCTAAAGAAGCAAGAAATAATGTTTCCAACAATGGTAGCCTGTGTTCTGCTGGGTTAGTGATCTGAGAGCCAAGGAAAACTAAAGTGAGATGAGCTACATCTGCTTTTTCTTTATGAGGCTATCTTGCTTCAGTTTGTTCCATGTTCTTAAATCTGAACTTGATTTGATTACAATTTATTTATTTCTGTTTTTGACCTCTTCTAATTTGAAAGTTTTATATTTTTCATTCTTTAAATGCTTTTTCTTGAAATTACAACATACATCATTTATTTGACAAAGTCTAAGGTTCATCAGTACCTCTATCCTAGTACCTCAATGGAAAGATTTTAAAATGCTTTAAGTCTGATCCTTTCCTTGTTCTTCTATCATTTTGTTGTTCAGAACTTCAGTTGTACCTTAGTTCATCTTTACCTTCAGTTCAGTGTTATTATGATTGCTTCAAATAATGTTTTTTAGTTCCATGTATGCATTTACAAATGTCTTGCATCATTATTGCCTATTTTGTATGATTTGTTTCATTTTCTTTCCTTTTAATATATATATATATTTTTCCTTTTAATATATATTTTTAATAGTTCTTATTTTATCTATGATACATGAATAGTAAACCTTAGAATGTAGAAAATATTACTTATTTTCCTTCTGGCTTTTCTTGTTTCTGAGAAGTCTACTGTCATTCCAAAATTGCTCAGTTGTTAATTGATGTTTCTTTGTGATCCAGTGGATTTTCAAACTGTCTTTTTCTTTGGTGTCCCACAGTTTCACTATGTTTCTAAGGGTAAGTAGTTTTATTTATTCTATTTGCAATTTTTGATATTTTCTCAATCTGTTAATTTATACTTTTCCTCAGTTCTCAATCTTAACTTGTGTGTTTTGAATATTGTCTCCCTATCCCCACATTATCTCAGTTCTGTCCTTGAATAATTTCTATTAGGTGCTTTCTGGACTTCTCATTCCAACACGCTTTATATATTGTTACTCTTTTTTTTGTTTCTTTGTGCGGTCTCTGATTTTACCAATTTTCTCATTAGCTTTGTCTGTGTGCTATTTAATACATCCACTGAGTTTTAAATTTCAATTATTATGTTATTATGATGATTAGTTTTAGTTTTATTTAGCATTTCTATATCTATTATTCGGTTCTTTTTAATTTGGCTTCTTTTGTTTTATTAATCCCTGTTCATTTTAATATATGTTTGTCACGTCTTTTTTGACGTTTAAAAAATGTTCATTTTAATAAAAATAATTTTTAATTGTTCTGTTATCTCTATTTCCTTGTTCATTCTCCTCTTTTAGGAGTGGTAATATGTAGGCTGTCATTCATGGCTTTGAACTTATATATATATATGTTTATTCTTATCTTCAAACTTGACTTCTTTGAGGAGTATTTTGTCTGGTGGTTTCTCCTATCCTTTCTTTCAGCATGTGGAAGCCTCTCTGATTTAGATGATTGTGCCTGCCTGAACGTTCCAATGTACACTGGCCATAAACCAGTTTATACGTTGTTACTGATTTGTTACAGCTCTGCAAATATACATGGTTTAATTTTGAAACCAGCAATATACGGTTAGGATTCTGATCTCAGATGGTTGAGTCAATCCTGTCCTCAGACTGGGGCAGGAAGCCTCTTTTAATAGAACTTGAACTAGATAAGCTCTGATATCAGCGATATTTTGTCTCTCAGCTTTCTGAAGTTAGCCCAGTTTTCCATCTCAGTCATGAAGTGCCTTGGGCATAAACTTTCATCCCGACTTGGGTCACTAGGTCCTCAGGGGCAGTACTTGATCCAAGTATCTCACTGCGGTATCTCAATTGTATTACTAGTAAGGAGTCTTTGTGTTGGCATCTAGAGATTTGCTATCTTTGCTTTCAGTGGTATATGTTAACATTTTTATTATTGTTTTACGTAGCATGTCTGTGTGTTAGAAGGTGGTCAGGTAACTCAATACATGATTTTTAAAAATCATATAGTCTGTGTTTTAAGTATTTAACATATTTATAGATATGTTAAATAAATATGTTTAACATATTTATAGATATGTTAACATAGATAAAGTTAAACATCATTTAAAATTTTTAATTTCCAAGTCCTCATTAAAATTCAGTTTTAACTTCTAGGATTTGTTAATGTTAATGTATTTTTGCTTTTATTTTACTATTGTATAATTCATATATTTTTAAATCTGTCTTTAATTATTTATTGTGTTAATTTTCATAGGATGAATCTTCAGGAAGAATTGGATAAACTTAAAGTGCGTGCATCTATTGACAAAGCAACAATAGAAGAATTGAATACATGGATAGCAGAGAAGAAAGAGGGTAATTTTTTTGTGAGAATAAATACTGAATATATGCATTTTTGAATTATCTAGTTCTTGATGTTTTATTTTCAGTTTCTCCTAAAAATCTTACATTTTCCCCCCTTTCTACTTCTTTACTCATTGATATCTCATGAACATTTTCACCTGTCATAAGAATATTAAATAGGACACCTGAAAATCAGTCATCTTTTAATTTGTTAAGAATTCCAGTGAGGTGTTTTATAAGAAGAGAACATAATGTTTTATTATTCACTGATAAAGTTTTACTAATTATATATTGTTTAAAGTTCTATAGATAATATAGTTACTGTACTCAATATCAGTCATGCATTTATGTGTGTAACATACATGTTCCTGGAAATTGTTTAGTTCTCATCAGTTGTTCTGAAATCAAAATTTTAGAGTTAGCATGAAACTTGGGGATCTGCAGTTCTGCAACCAGCCTGCCTAATAGTCTAAAAGTGTTCAGTAAGAAGGAATATATCCATTCCAATTACAAATTTATTCCTTTAATAAAATCAAGATAACTATATTTATTGTAAGACTTGAATTCATACTTTTATAATGGGTTTATACTTATTAAAAAATGTAAGTTATGTTGGGAACAGAATTTAACCTTGTTACAGCTTAATTGTTACCACTATATGTTTTAGGTGTTGTCAATTTATACTTAACAATTAACTTAGTAATTTATACTTAATAATTAAATTTTCCTATATCACTTATCTGGCTATTGTCCCAGTTAAAATTGTTGTTCCAATTGTTCTTGCGTAGGTCACTGGTGATTTGTCAAGGCCAATATTTGAACCCCTTTATTTTACACTGTTGATTTATATTATATTTCAAGCTTACTCTTTCACTGGTTTCAGAAACATTGGTTTTTCTTTTTTACCTTCTACTTTCCTGTATCTTCCCAGTCTTCTACTGGAACTTCTTTTCATTTTTTTCTTAACTGTTGGTGTTCTTTAATACTTTAACCTTGGTTTACTTCCTAAAAATAGTATGTTGTTTTTGGAAAAAAATATTTAAAAACACTTAAGCAATAAGAAAGAATAATAAGAAGAAAACAAAGAAAAAACTTATTCACAAACACTTAAATACAGAATTTCAGTATTAAATAATTATAAAAAATATCTTCATACTAATATAGAAAGAAGTCTAGATAGAGAAATTGTGAAAATCATGAATCATAATATGCACTCTTTTTTAAAAAAAAGTATTTATGTATTTTTTTTTATTTGGAACCAACCAAATAAAAAGAAACAAATGTATAAGTAAAGGAACTTTTGTTGAACTTTAGTTAAATGATTTGGTACTTCAAGAGATATTAATTTTTGCTATGTATAATGTGTACTTTTTTACCCAAATTTTTGGGAGAAAAATATTCTCATTATACATGGGAAATACTAATTCTGTATCTCTACAAATGTTTTTAATTCTTTTCTTTATGCTTATGTATTAAAAGTATAACTCTAGAAAGCAATAATGATATCTGTGTGCAAAAAATTACCCTGGAATATGATCATTGGTTTTGTTTCTAAATATAAATAAATAAAAAATGGAATTAAACAATTAAAATGAAAGTTTTTTTCCTGAAAGTCTGGGCCAAAAACATGGGTGCGCATTATACACTGCAAAATATAGTATCTCTTTTCTGAGCTCATATTTTATTAAAGTAAGGGTTTTGTTAATTTCTTTGTTTACTTTACCTGTTTTCTTCCAGACTGGATTTTAAATCTGTGTTTTGTTAAATGTTCACATCAGTCCATCTAATAGAGATTGTTCTCCTGGTCTGGAAAGGGTGATCCCAGAGATTCAAATTGTTTAGTCTGTAGTCTTTTAGAGCACATTTCATGTGTTTTCTCTCTCTTGGGGACTACTTCCTTGTATTGTCTTATGCCCAATGTCCCAAACCATTTTTGTATAATATATTTTGTCTAGTTTTTAGTTATAACATGTAGAAGGGTAAACCTGGTGCCTCTAGCTTACTTTTATTATGATTGAACATGTTTTACCTGGATGAAAATTCTAACTCTGTGTGACTAGAAAGTATCAGATGTATATTTCCATGTACCAGATGTATATTTCTTATTTCCTACTACTTGTTTTTCCCTGGCTACAAGATCTCAAAAAGTTAAGCACATTTAAAAAACAAGTCATTGCCTTACCTCTCAAATCATTTCTACCTTCTCTAGACCTTTCATATGAACACCTTAAGCCCTTCCCACACTAAATTTCTCTTTACTGAAAATTGCAATTCATATTGTAGTGAATCTTTAATATAATCCCACATAATCCCTACTAGGAGCTCAACTGAGCTGGAGAGAGCTGAGCTGCCAGGTGTCCAAGTAGCTGATTTAACAAAAATGAAAGTAACTATCAAGCATTTAATCATGTATTCTATATGCAAGAGGCTAAAGTGCAGAAAGCAGAACTCCCCCTGTTCTAGCTCCCCCCTGGGAACTGCACTCCAGTTGAGGACCAGTTGGATTAGCACAGACATAGGGGTTATCACGCTGCCAAAGGAGCCCTGAACAAAAGTCTCCTGCATTTTTGTTGGCCTGAGTTTTGAATGAGGGAAGAGAGGGAGGACCTAGAGAGGAAAAGTGCTGTGTACTGAGTCCAAATGAAAAAAAGTGTCCTCAAAGCTGCCCTCACCCTAGAACAAACAAACAAGAAGACCATGGGAGGGGAAGTGCAGAGACTGGAAACCTGCTGTGGTCATGTTTGAGTAATAAGGAAGGATAAAAGGAAAACTCTCAGGCACTCTTTATCTGAAGTTCATATGTTATCATGATCATAGGCATTGTAGATCATCTGAAGCACTGAGTCAACATCAAAGATTTGGCAGGCAACTGTCAGTATTCCTGGTTAGGACATCTTGGGAAAACTGTCTCATCAGAATTCATCTACTTCAAAATCAGGGAAATCTTTATCATCTGTTCGTCAGATGCTGTGTGGGTCTGGTCAGGATTAGGTGCTTTCTTTAGATGTATCATGTGAATTCAGGCATCTATTCCCTGGTGTTTGGTTACAAAGATTGATTAGCAGTAACTGATAGGGGCTTTTCCAGCAAGGCTGAAGAGGATCTTTCTGGAGATGTCTTTTCCAGTAGATGATGAAATCTCCAGGTTGGAAAGTGCACTGCTTAAGATCTTCATCTTCCTGGATTGCTCGGTGAAAAGATGGCTCCACCAACCAGAACATGGTTAAGTTTGATAGAAGATATTAGACTTTTATTATATTGAATTGTATCTCTTTTCATCAGCTGTAGATCAAAAAAGGCAAGGACCAGGTGTATAGGGTGCCCTGTGATTATCTTAAAAGTAAAGAGTTTATGAATTGGAAAAGGGGTGGATCTGAGATTTTCAAGGACTAATAGCAATGCTTTTAGTGAAGGTATTTGGAGAGCCTCTACAGAATTTGCCAACTGAGTCTTAATAATACTGTTAGTGCTTTTAACTAAACCTGCAGATTGAGAGTGGTAAGAGAGTATAAGTGTTGTAAAACTGTCCAAATAGTACAGACTTGTTGAAGCACCTGATATATAAAATGGGTTCTCCAATCACTGTAGAGTTCAAGAGGGGATCTGCAGGTAGAGATGAACTTTTCCAAAGGGATTTTAGCCACAGAAGAGGCAGTAACCTGTGTACAAAGGAAAACTTCAGTCCTCTGAGGAAACATACAGACCATGACTAAAACACATTTATATTCATGAGACAGGGGAAGCTGTATGAAATCCATTTACCAGCCCTCAAATGGTCCATTAGGCAATCTAAAATGTCTGGGAGCAATGTGAGCAGGCTTCAGTGGGTTGTACTTTGGACAAGCGGGACAAGTGAGGTGAGTGCATTTTGCAGCCTTATTAATATTTCCCCACCAATGTTGATTCATGAAGGCTATCATTTTGTCAGTGGACCAATGGTTTATTTCATATATAGTAGTTAGAAGTGGGAATTTTAATCTTTGGTGGGGTTGGGTTGTTTTTTGGCCTGAACTAGAGCTTTCTCTTTTTATCAAACCAACAATTGTTGAATTTCCAATCTTATCTTTCCTTCTCTGAGGCAAATTTTTGGGCTTCTGTAGCTGGTTTTTCTAATTTATCATTTGGGAAAATGTCCCTTTGGACAATGACAAAGACTTAAATGCTGTCAGTTCCTTTAAAAGGCAGCATTTCTTGTGAAAGTGTCAGCAAGGTGATTTCCCTTTGCTTCCAGAGAGTGAAGTTTAGAATACCTTGGGATCTTAATAAGAGCTAAATCATCAAGTAAACATAGCATCAAGTAATTCCTGAACATATGGGCCATTTTTACATTTTATTTCTGCTGGAAGTAAGGAAGCTACATTGTTTCCACAACATTCCAAAATCATGAGCTACTACTCGAAAAGCATATCTTCTATTAGTATTAAGTGTGAGCACTTATAATAAGGCTTTTTAGAACTGGGCTGTAGTAGCCAAAGGCAACCTGCCTTTGTAAACTTAGGTTACATCAAAGTGTGTTGATATTGCATACTCAGCACAATATTTGCATTTTCAATTTTTAATAAGAACTATCAGTGACTTATTAAATAAGAACTAAGGGGTGGGAAATACTGGAGGGTTGAAGGGCAGAAGAGGGATAAAAGGGGGAAAACTATAATAGCATAATCAATAAAATATACCAAAAAAAGAACTAGCAGCGAACCATGAGAAGTCAGTATTACTCAAAGTAGTTTCCTATAGATCACAGGTGGCAAACACAAGGCCCACAGGCTGAATCTGGCCCTCTACCTCGTTTCTACCTGGCGGCAGTGCTAAGCTCTTGCTTAACTGTTATGGAGTAGTTACCTTTATATGGTCCTAAAATTACATCTGTCCCTTTGAAGGCAATCTCGAGGCTGATGTGGCCCCTGGTGAAAATGAGGTTGACATCCCTGCTATAGATCATCACTAGTGGTCAGGAGGTGACCCATCAGGGTTAAGCAGTTAAGCAGGGTTAAGCATTGTTGATAATAGAGGTGAGCAGAGCAGCAGAGTTAAGGTTATAAAAACATGAAGGAGTTATGGGAAGAGCTGTTAACAAAAGGACTTCATAGGAGGTGAGGCAGGTGACTGAAAGAGTGTTGAGTATGATGAGAATTCAGGAGAGCTTCTACTACATGGAGTACATATATGGTTAGGGGACCCATAATGATTTCTAAGGCTAGGTGGTTTATTTCCATGGTGCTACAGGGTCCAGTTGGTGGCTATAATGCCCTTTGGTTGATGGCGTTCCCCATGTTTTGGGGTGAATACCCCAAGGGCATTCCCTTCCTTTTCATATGTGAAAAGAAAAATGGGAACCTGGTATTTGGGATGCCCAAGGGCAGGTACATTTGCTTTAAAGACTGTGTTGTCCTTTTATTCCTGTAAAATTTGGTTGGGGTTATTGTTCTTCAGTAAAACATGCAGAGGTTTGGCCATAAGAGAGATTTGGGATTCAATTTCAGCAATAACTAACTAAGCCAAAAAAAAACCCTTGCAGTTGATGCTTAGTTTTGGGTTTGGGGAACCTCAAGACACCGTGAAGCCTATCTGGATCTAGGTGCAGCCCTGGTTCTGATATCAGGTGCTCTAAATGTCAAACTTGGGTTTGGGCAAACTACATTTTCTGCAGGGGCACCTGATGTCCCTTAAAGGCTGAAAGCTTTAGCAGGTGAATGTTGTCCTTCTGTGAGCACACTTGGAAAGAAGAGCAAAGAGGAAAGTCATTCACATGTTGAAACAAAGTAGAACCCCTAGGGAACTTCATGTCATCCAGATCAGCCTTTGGGATTTGGGAGAAATAAGAAGGGCTCTCAGCAGAACCCTGAGGCATTACTGTCCAGATGAATTGTTTTCCTTCACAAGTGAAGGCCAATAGATTTTGGCCAGCTTTATCAACTGGGATACCAAACAATGCACTGTGTACCTCAGTCACAATGAAGAATTTCCTTTCAGTTGGGATGGGTGTTAGCAGTGGATGAGGGTTAGGAGCAATATAGGATGCCAAAGGATATCAATGTTGTTTATCGCTTGGAGGTCCTGGATAAACCTACACTCTTGGCTGTTGGGCTTTCTCACAGGCAAAAGAGGAGTACAGCAGGAACTAGTGCAAGGGATAATGAAACCTGAGTTTTAATAGTTTTCAATTATAAGCTTTATACTTTGGAGGGCTACTTTACTTATAGGGTATTGATTGATTCTAGAAAAAGGTTTTAAGGGTTGTATCTGAATCTTGATCAGAGGTGCACTGTGGAAGCTACTACTATCAAGTTGAAGATTTTGCCCGTAAAGAAGGATGGCGGCCGAACTAATAGGGACAAATGACCAGTGCTCCCAGATTCAGCTATAGTACTGTCAGAAACAGAGAATATGAAAGTTGTCCAAGGGTCATTTAATTCACCTGATTGTATAATTTAATGCTATTATCAAATTCTAGAATTATTTCCCTCATTTGGAAGAAAAAATTCTAACATAATATTTTTATAACAAATCTTGGCCTAATAAATTAATAGGGGTAGAGGAACTAAGGAGAAAATAGTGAGGATCGCTGAAAGAATAGATAGGTTCAAAGACAAAAACTTACTAGAGGCTTATTAGAGGTCCCCACTGGAGTGGCTTCTGTGTCAATAGAGACAGATTAATTCACACTCTGAAGGGAAGTTTCTCTGAGTTGAATAAGAGGAATATTGGGAGGAAGCCCCTGTAGTTCCTTGGAGTCCTGTCTTTGGAAGTTAGGACACTAGAAGGACTGGTAAGAAGGCTGAAGGTGTCTGAAGTGCTTAAATTTGTGACAGTCTCTTTTCTAGTGTCCTGGTTCATTGCAATAATAGCAGAAACTAAGAGGCTTTGGTTTTGTATAGCTATCTTCATTCACCAGAGTTGAACATTAAGAATTTTAGTGGTCTCTCTTTTAGGTGCCTTATCTAGAGTGTGAGCAAGCTGATTTGCCAAATATAAATTTAGAGTGGACATAGTTCCGCATTTCATCCTGGTCCTTTTAACTATTGAGTTGGCCAAAAAGTCCATTTAGGTTTTTTCCATAACACACATTTTTCATTTTAACTAATAACTTTATTGATTTGGATATTTTGAGTATGTCAGCTATCCCCCGTGTGATATAATGTTGATTGTTCTCAATTAATATCTCAATTTGATTGCTATCATCTTCAACTGACCTACCCGAATGTGGAGCATTGTCCAGTGAGAAATCTCCAGCACAAAACTTTACAAACCACTTTTGACACATTCATTCAGTCACAGCACCTTCTCCACACAGTGTACAAATCTTTTTTTTTCTGCATTTCAGTTGCATTTTTACCTTTCTTGAAATAGTAAAGTATAATAAGCTGAAAATGTTGTATTTTCTTCCATCTTCAAAATTAAAATGGCTACACAAAAATTCACCAATTTTGATAATTTTTTTTCAATAGCCAAGTGCTGGAAGCAACCTAAGTGCCTATCAGCAAATGAGTGGATCAAAAACTGTGGTACATTTACACAATGGAATTCTATGCAGCAGAGAGAAAGGAGCTTCTACCCTTTGCAACAGCATGGATGGAACTGGAGATCATTATGCTAAGTGAAATAAGGCAGGTGGTGAGGAACAAATACCATATGATCTCACCTGTAACTGGAACATAATCAACAAAAGAAAAAAAGCAAACAAAATATAACCAGAGTCATTGAAATTAAGAACAATGTAACAATAGCCAGTGGGAAGGGGGAGGGGACAGTAGGAAGAAGGGTTTTCAGGAACTACTATAAAGGACACATGGACAAAACCAAGGGGGAGGGTGGAAGCAAGGGAGAGAGGTGGGTTTGGAGTGGGGGGAGGGTTGGGGAGAAAATATAGACAACTATAACTGAACAACAATAAAATAATTTTAAAAAATACATGCTGTTATGACAGCTGTCACAATACAGTCTAACACAATTGTTTTGAATGAAGGTAAAGACAATTAAGCCCTACTAGAATCATCTTACAGATGAAAAACAAAAACAAATGAACTTTTTGGCCAACCCAATAAAAGAAAAAGTCTTGGTTCAGCCTGTTACTAAACATACAGTTAAAAGCTACCTGAGTGGGATCAACATCTGAAAGAAGACCAGAATTTTCTTGGAAAACAATCTGAAGTCAATTTAATAGTCATGAACAGGTTTATCAGACTTTTGTGAACAAGTCTGAATTTTATTGCAATCAACAGGCTTTGGGAAAGCCTTAGGAATTGCCCGATGACGGCAGTTAGCAATTTCTTTTGCCCGATCATATAACAAGTCAGTGAGATAGTCTTCCAGTAGTAATTCTAGAGGCCTTCCAGGGGGTTTTTTGAATTAGCAGTTTTCATCCAATGCTGAACCTGGACTTCATGGACAAACCTATGAAATAGCTAATATAAGTCTGAGAAACTAAGTTAATAAGTTTGAATGGCTATATTAAATTTCTCAGCAGAACTGTGGGGATCCTCATTTACTTTGAGGAAATCTTTGCATATTGATCACAGTTCAGGCTTATTTCAGAGCATATAAAATATTGGGGCTTTAACTTTTTCATCCTCAGAAGGGCTTCATTTTAAAGGGACTGAAGGTGGAGCCTGATAGAAAGAAGCTGAGGGAGAGGAACAGTGATGCAGGAGGAGAGGAACATGAGCCTTCAAAACCTTCTTAGTTTTTCTTTAATCATTAGTTTGTCTCAGTTAGTCTTAAAATTTTATTTTTCAAAAAAGCAATATTAGACTCCTGGTGACATTTAATATTAGACTCCAGGTAACATTAGGAAGCCTCAAAATGCTAGTCAAAATAGGCATTCCATTGAGTTTTGCAAATTACAAAGCTATGATTGTCCAATTTAATTTTAAGAAAAGTAAGTTTGGTGATTTCAAAAGTTCCCCATAATGGTTATTGTTATTCTAAATTACTTTTGGTCACACTGGTCTATTTAGTTATAAATTCACATGAGGGTGGACCACCTTTTTTAAACATAAAATTGGTTGAGGGCCCTGTGTGTTGGGTGGGGTGGGGTGGTGCACCCTCAAAGTGTTTAGGCTATTGGAATCCTGGTTTTCAGAGGACTTTTCTCTTGAGCAAAGGCCCAAACAGCCTGCAGGCTAAACACCAGCGATTTTCCAGTGGGAACAGGCTGATTCCAAAGGAATCAGCCAGAAGCTGAATAATACAGTTCCAACGGAATACCATAGTTCAGGTCCAAAAGGAGTGAGACCTAGGCTGAACAGCAATGTTCTAGGCCTAAGTACTAACCCAGTACTTACAAACAAGGCCTTAAACCAGAAAAGGAGGAAGCCTTATATTGGGTATCAAATGGAGCTGGAAGAGTTTTGAAACTCAAAGAGAGTGGAAGATTGGATCCAGGAGAAAGAAGGTTGGTAAGGTAGCAGAAATGGTTTCTTGCTTACTGTTTCTGCAGATCAGCTGGGGCAGATGTGCTTCAGGCTATAGTTCTGTTGCTTGACTTGGACATCTCAGCTTCAGACTTCATACCGAGTTGACACTGCTCTACATATCTCAATCTCAGGCAAGGCTGAAGAGAGCAGTGACTACCAGGGCATGCTCTTTACAAAGTGTTGGCAACTTGCAAGGGGAGAGCAGAAACTGTCTTAATTTATAGGCTTATCCTGGGTGCATTCTCATTTATACCCACATCCCTTTGGTCAAAGCAACTCATTTGGTCAAGCTCAACATCAGTGAAACAGGATCTATACTGGTCCCATGAAGGTAGAGGGGGAGGGAGTAAGAATTTGCTGAATAATCTAGCATAATGTGATATAAAAGTATAAAGCAATGAAAAAAAGTATGCTGTGGCAGTTATATATGTTACAATGTGTGGCTTTCTAGATGGTCTGGCTTAATCCAGGAATAAAGCATCTAAAGTAGAAAAAATGGATTGTGAATTTCAGATTTCCCTTAATAAATATTACATGAAAAGAAACCACTGGGACTTTCATAGCAGTTGAGTAGCATAAAAATTGAGCTTAGAATTTCTGGCAAACAACTCAAGTTTACTTACTATTAAAGAAAGATTGCAGGTGGATGCATACAAAAAAGACATGATCAAAAAAAAATCAGGCCTTGAAATACTCAAAACTTTGAAAGTCTTCTCATCTAAGACTTTCACTCCTAGATGAATAAGGGAGACATTCAGGTTTTTTCAAATACAGCCAAATTTTTAAAAAACAAATAAAAAGGTCAAATATTATTTAATTCTTAGAATAATTAATCTTAAGTAATTCTTTATGTCTGTAATTTAATTATATAGTCATTAATATATTGAGGGTATACTTAAGTACCTACAAATTTAAAGAGAATAAGTAAGTTTCTAAACCTGTGCAATACATTTTATAAAGAAGGAAAGGTCAGAAAGCAGTTTTGCTTCACACCATTTGTATTTGCTATCTGATCTAACACAGGACCATTCCTTCTGGTCCTCTTCTTGGATGTCAATGAGCAGACGTCCCAATCTCGTATTATTCTCTTTTTTAGTGACTTCCTACAGGTACAGGATAAAGCACTGTAATACAGCTTTTGCCTACCTCTTTAGCCTTATCTTTTATATTTTTAGCCTTGTTTTTCTATCTTGGGATGGAATAATCAACAAGATAAAACCCCATGTGTGCTTTACCGTTGAACACTTCTGAACCATTATGCATAGTACTCCCTTTCTTTCCTTGTCAGTTCTTCTGGAAAAACTTCCTCATCTTCTGGAAAAGGCTTTAATGACTAGACTAGAATATGATCTCCTATTTGAAGCCTTTGTAGAGGAGGAAAAAATAATTTGCCCTCTACTCTTCTAAATTTGTAACTGGCTCCCCTGTAGCAAAAGAAAAATTCACAAGATTAAAAAAAAAGTATATTAGCATATATATGGCATATAGATACATGAAGTCTAGCCAAGAAAAGTCCAGCCATTGTTAATATAATGAGAATGGTTTGTGCAACATTGATATAACCTGGCCGCCAAGGAGAGTGGACTGGAATGCCCATGCATAAACAATGACGACTTCACTGTACTTGTCAGTGAGTGTGGTAGACACTGTTTAGTGACCACGTGTATTGTATGGCCACTACATTCAAAATGACTGAGTAAGTAGAGCAACGAATCTACATCAAATTTTGTGTTAAATTGAACATTCTTCCACAAAAACTAATTGGATGATTCAGAAGGCCACAGCTATGGGCAGCTGGTGACTGGCAGCCTCACCATAACCATGCATTCATTCATGCATATCACGTCTTGTGCAGAGTTTTTGGCAAAACATCAAATCACC
This sequence comes from Tonatia bakeri, assembly GCA_004024845.1. NCBI lineage: Eukaryota > Metazoa > Chordata > Mammalia > Chiroptera > Phyllostomidae > Tonatia > Tonatia bakeri. The sequence goes on from PVIA01008730.1 coordinate 64,714, forward strand.
AAGATGACCCAGCCTCTCTACAGCCCAGATTTGGTGCCCTGAGAAGTCTGGCTTTTCCCAAAACTAAAATCACCATTGAAAAGGAAGAGATTTGAGACCATCTATAAGATTCAAGAAAATATAATGGGGCTGATGATGGCAATTGGGAGAACTCTGTGAGGTTACAAGGTGCCTCCTTTGAAGAGGACTGAGGTGTCACTTTCCTATCCACAGTGTTGCTTGTATCTTGTATTTTCTTCAATAAATGCATTTTTCTTTTTTTTTAGAAACTTATTTTATTTTTTTACATTAAAAGTGCATAATATTTAGACACATTTATTTTTCCTTGTTGTTCAAGGACAGTTGTCTCCATTTTTCCTTCACCACTCCCACCCTGCCCCACCCATCCCCACCTCCCACCCTCCGTCCTACCCACTTTGGCTTTACTCACGTGTCCTTTATACATGTTCCTTGATGACCCTTCCTGTTTTTCCTGTTATCCCCTCCGCTCCCCTCTGGTTACTGTCAGTTCCTTCTTTTCCCTCCCTCTCTCCCTCTCTTTCTTTTTTTCTTATTTCTTTATTTTTATTTTTTTATTTTAATTGTTGTTCCAATACAGTTTTCTGTCTTTTACTTCCATTTCAGCCCACCCCCCAATGCTCCCCACCTCCCTCTCATTTTTCATATTACATGGCTGGATACCTTCTGGATAGATCTCATATATGGGAGATGCTTACTTGGGATAATAAATAACCCAAGGCAGTGGCTTAGAATTGGGGGTTAAATTCCATCTTCAGATGAAACAAAAAATGAAGGGATGAGGGGAATAGAGGAAGCTAGTGGGAAGTTGACTAGGAAAAAATAGGCTAATAAAGAGTAAGATTAGCCCTGGCTGGTATAGCTCAGTGGATTGAGCGCGGGCTGCGAACCAGGCATCGCAGGTTCGATTCCCAGTCAGGGCACATGCCTAGGTTGCAGGCCATGTCTCCCAGCAACCGCACATTGATGTTTCTCTGTTTCTCTCTCTCTCTCTCTCTCTCCCCCTCCCCCCTCCCTTCCCTCTCTAAAAATGAAATAAATTAAAAAATCTAAAAAAAGAAAAGAAAAAGAATAAGATTTATTATGTGATGTTAAATCAGTACTTTCTTCATGGATGAGTTTCCGGTGTTTTAGGTACGCACTTCCTGGTACGAGCTGGAGATACCCTTACAAATGGGGATTTACTTCAGAAATGTAAATTACCCTTACAGAAGGTGAATTTCTGTGTTTTCCAAGGTTCCCCTTTGTCTGCTGTTTCTAAAAATCATCTGCTGAAATTAATTCTTATGCTAGAGAGGCATAGTTTGGGGTGGCATAGTCTGTTGTCCTACACCTTTATTCACTTTTGCTTTTGTGCCCTCGAAGTATTCTATATACGTCACACATATAAAATGTATTCTTTATGTGTGCATGTATGTAATCCTTTGGTTGCTGCTGTTATGCTTAAGGTCATGCTTTCTTCGAGTTGCTAAAAAATATATATATATATTAACTAGTGAAACAAAAGATTAAACACAGGACTTTTAAGATTAAGAAATAGTGCCCTGGCTGGTATAGCTCAGTGGATTGAGTGTGGGCCAAAGTGTCAGCAGTTCGATTCCCAGTCAGGGCTCATGCCTGGGTTGCAGGCCAAGTCCACACTTGGGGGCACACAAGAGGCAACCACACATTGACGTTTCTTTCCTTCATTTCCTCTCTCTCTGAATATAAATAAAAATTTTTAAAAAATAAGAAATAGTATTTAAAGAATCAAAAGCATTAATATTAGGAACATAGGATAATATTGAAATCAACTGAAACAAAAATAAATTAATTTTTTGTGATGTGAAATATACATGAAACTAGAAACAAATAAAAATGTTAAACTTGACTTCTGGCCAAGATGGAGGTATAGGTAGATTCCCTTTACCTCCTCACACAACCAAAAGAAGGACAACAAATTTAAAAACAAAAAATAACCAGAACTGCCAGGAAATTGAACTGTATGGAAGTTCGACAACCAAGGAGTTAAAGAAGAAATATTCATCCAGACTGGGAGGAGAGGTGGAGATGGGCAGCCAGGTGGAGAGGACTCTCAGCAAGGCGGCGGCTGGCAGAGTGGATGGTCTTGCATTTGGGTGCAAATAAACTGGGAGGAATAACTGGGGAGTGACACAGACCATACAACCTGGGATTCCAGTGCAAGGAAATAAAACCTCAAAATCTCTGACCGAAAAAACCTGTGGGGGTGGAGGTTGTAAGAGAAACTCCCATCCTCATAGGAGAGTTTGTTGGGGAGACCCACAGGGTCCTAGAATACACACAAACCCACCCACCCAGGAATCAGCACCAGAAGGGCCCTATTTTCTTGTAGGTAACAGAGGAAGTAACTGAGGGCCACTGAGAGATGAGCAGCACTGTACCCTCTCAGACTCCACCTCTACATACAGCACCACAACACAGTGACATGGGTTGACCCGCCCTGATGAATACCTAAGGATGAACTCCACCCCTTATTACTTAGCAGGTGTGCTGAGATAAAATATTATGACCCAAATGAAAGAACAGATCAAAGCTCCAAAAATAGAAATAAACAATAAAGAGATCAGCAACCTATCAAATGCAGAGTTCAAAACACTCTGTTGCTCGTATCTTGTATCTTCTTCAGGATGTTCACACAAATGGTTGAGTATGGTCACTAAATGGAGGAAAAGGTAAAGGCTATGAAAAGTGAAATAAAAGAAAATGTACAGGGAACCAACAGTGAAGGGAAGGAAACTGGGACTCAAATCAACGACTTGAAGCAAAAGGAAGCAATAAATATTCAACCAGAACAGAATGAAGAAACAAGAATTCAAAAAAATTAGAGGGTTAGATACCTCCGGAACAACTTTAAATGTTCCAAATCCCAGTCACAAGGGTGTCCGAAGGAGAAGAGGAAGAGCAAGAAATTGAAAACTTATTTGGAAACATAACAAAGGAAACTTTCCCAATCTGGCAAAGGAAATAGACTTCAGGAAGTCCAGGAAGCCCTGAGAGTCCCAAAAAAGTTAGACCCAAGGAAGCACATACCAAGGCACATCATAATTACGTTACTCAAGGTTAAAGAGGAGTGAATGTTAAAAACACCAAGAGAAAAGGCAACAGTTACCTACAAAGGAATGCCCATAAGACTTTCAGCTGATTTCTCAAAAGAAACCTTGCAGGCATTACCTACCTAAGTCCTTGCAGGACTTACCTAAGAAAAAAAATGATCAAAAATATGAACAGTAGAATGACAACAAACTCACATCTATCACCAACCAAACCTAAAACAACAAAAGCAAAAACTAACTAAGCAAACAACTAGAATATAAACAGAATCACAGAAATAGAGATCACATGGAGGGTTATCAGTGGGGGTGAAGAGGGGGGAGAATGGGGGAAAATGTACAGTGAAGAAGAAGCATCAATGGTAGGTACCAAATAGACAGAGGGAGGTTAAGAACAGTATGGGAAATGGAGAAGCCAAAGAAATTATATGCATAACCCAAGGACGTGAACTAAGGTGGGGAAATGCAGGTGGGGGGTGCAGTACAGGGCAGAGGGGAATAAAGGGGAGAAAAAAATGGGACAACTGTAATAGCATAATCTATAAAATATATTTAAAAACTGTTAAATTTTACAAAACTAATTTAAATGTAAAAATAAGATATAATAAAACACTTGAATATGGAAAATAAATTATTTAAAATATTTAAAAATGATGAGTTGAAGGAATACCATAAAAGTAACAAGAGGGTGCTTGCTACTCTTTCCTCTATCTAGCTAAAAGAATTAGAGATAACATATTTAAGTTTCCCTAACCAACCC
>PVIA01008731.1:0-68497 GCA_004024845.1 Tonatia bakeri
TCTGCTTTATTAACAACTATAGCTTTATTTCATATGTTATATTCTTAGAAATCTTGCAAATTGTTTTTGTGAACTTATGTGTAAATTGGTTGTGTCTCCTTCTGGAGTGAGAAAATGTCTAGGCCATTTTACATGTGACTGTTTTTTGGATATAATTCAGGAGGACTCAACAACTCATTTTACCCTGACTTTCTGCATGTTCCTCAGATTCTTAGAGAACTCCAAGGACCTGAGCCATAAAAATTACACTTGAGAAGGAGGTTGGTCAACCAATGATAAAGATAAATGAGCCCCACCTGGTGTGGCTCAGTGGCTTGAGTTCCAGCCTGTGAACCAAAGGGTTCATTAGTTTGATTCCTGGTCAGGGCACACGCCTGGGTGGTGGGCCAGGCAGGTCCCCAGTAAGCGGTGGGCAAGAGGCAACTGCATATTGATGTTTCTCTCCCTCTCTTTCTTCCTTCCTTCCCCTCTCTCTAAAATAATAAATAAATACATTTTTTAAAAAAAAGACCAATGAGTGGTTAGTGTAGCAGAGTTAAAACAAGAAGTCTAAGGATTTGATATAAAAGATTGGAAAAAGTCAATCTGCTGTAGTTTGTTCTAAGACTTATTCATTATTCAACTTCTTAGAAGATTTGAAGAATTTTGTGTTGTGAGAATCATGGTAAAGGGTATAGGAACAGCAAGTCTGGGTTTGCTAGAATCAATATGAATTTAGTAAGAGCGGTGGAAAGAATGGTTGGAGGCTTAAGTCTCACAAGAGTCACAGTGGGAAGTGTTTTTTTGGCATCTTTCATCGTAGATCATTTTCAGAGGCTGCACAGCCCACCTGTATGTACTTCTATCAGTGTTTCACCTGCACTGCTACCAAAGAGTATCCTGGTTTACATTTTCTCTTGGCTTCTTTCTTACCTTGAGTTACTAATCTTCCAGGGCAAAGTATGGAACAAATAAGCAGAGCCATCAACTTATTCCACACCCCACTCCCTGTCTGTAGCCACAGCACAGAGTCATTCTTTGTGAACATTTATTCCATACTGGAACACAGTTACCTTCTGTTTTCTCAAACTTCTCTCATGCTTTTCATATTCACATTGGGCAAGGGCCTCTATTATGAAATCCCAGGACCTGGGTAAGTGGTAGCCAATGATGCCTTCTTTGCTGGGATTGTCAACTTTTCAAGTTGAGATTATGAGTAAATATTTATTGAATCTTTATTCTGTCTTTCTCTTTTGGTTTTTCAGTATAGATTTGGAAAATCACAGAAACGTCAGGAAGAGGATTGGTTGATTCCCAACTCTTTAAAAACTTACTATATAATGCCCTATATTTATTTGCTCATAATGTTGAGAGAGGATTTATAGATCTCTTTAGCTCCTCTTTTAACAGTCTACAGGAGGTTTTCCCCAATTATGTATAGAACTTTTATGCTAAGATATAAAACCACAGTGTAATTATTTTACTCACATTTTACATGTCACCACAACCCAGTAAAATAGTTAGCTCTGCCTTTTAATCAAACACACATGGTATGAGCAACTCAATTTTTCTAACATTAACATGCTGGATGTCAGTAACATAATTTGTCTTTTCATAGCACAAGGCTTCATACTTTCACCAGTCAAAGGTGATGTGTAAAGCAAATATGTGATTTACCTCTTGAATGCAGTTATGGGAATATGAGTCATTTCTAATTTCAGATTCACCATTATTTTTCCTTTGCCAATGACTTCCTACTTGTTTCTCAGCAGTGGAAGGTGTCAATGTGAATTTCAAATTGGTACTGGGGACTATTTATTTTTTTCTTCTTATAATATTAAAATCTTCTGAAAAATTCCACAATCAATTTCCTTTAAAATGGGATTTGAAAAATGTCCATATGTGGACGTCCATGTGGTACATGTAATTAATGACTATAGATTGGAAAGATTCACATAAGCTCACAGTAATATCACTCTGATGTCTTAATTCCAGTCTACCCCTCTAAATATAATGTTTTCATATAACTTTTAAAGCTACATAAATAGCTTAATAAATTATGTTTAGAAATATGAATAAAATTAAAAAGTAACACTTTAACTTTGTATTAATTAGTAAATCGAATGGAAAAACAGGAGCAATAAACTCTTACAAGTGCACCATTTTCTACAACAAAAAATATAACAGTTATAAGACATAAAATATCAGTAAGGACATTTTAAAGTACTTTGCTTAAACAGGTTTATAGTTTAACTTGAATAGATTTATTGCATAAATTTTATAACAGTTTAAAATTTCTCCAAATAAAAATGACTAAGTGTTAAGTTCTAAAATTCATAACATTAATTATGTATTATATTTCATTCTAGAAGAGAAAATGGCCTGGCTTCCAGGATAGTTGTTTACAGCTTGGGTATTTTATGATAAACTTTTACCTGAAGAACTAGTACCATTTATTTCATCCAGGCAATTAAAATAATTTTTGTGACATATATTCAGGTACCAAATATGTAGAAATATCATGGTTAAATGGGATCAAATCAGGCAGTATAGATTTCCCAGACCATGAAATCTATGGAGACAGGAAACAACTGATTGAACTCCCAAAATGTCAATATATGCATCTAATATTCATTTATGTTTTACAGTAAAAAAAGTGAATAAACACCGTAAGTCACTTTCATGGGGACAGTCTTACACTCAAGTAAAAGACTATTAGTAATTGAATTATTCTGTTGGCCATCATATATTACTAATTATATGCTTAATGAGATTCTACTTAGCTTTGTTTTTATTTTATTAATAATGACAATATTTATCAAAGTTATGAAATCATGGTTTAAAAGTATAAAAAGCATGAAAGCAATTGAGTCACAATCATTTTGTTTCTATAAGGAGTACCAAAAGAAACATTTCTTACTTGCTTATTAGGAATTACAATGTTTAGTTGGGAAAATAACTATGTAAGTTCCAGATTAAGAGACATTTTATACTTTAAATTGCAAGCGTAATAACAAGACAACAACATTCTAAGTATTCTTCTCTATATATTTTTCATTTGACCATTCTATTTCCATTAAATTAACTAATCACCTTCCTGGGGTGAGAATTTCATGCTTCAAATATGGTTGATTAAAGATTAGTATTCCTGGCAGTTTGTCACCTGCTTCATCATTAGACTTCAAGGGCTGTGGCTGCTCAGATGAATGAGCACTGCAGAGAACTCTGAGTATTTTTAATGCATGGATTGTTCCCTTGCTCTCCAAGTGGCTGAAATGGCCCAGTGTGCTTACATAGTTTTTTTTCCCTTTTGCCATTCTCATATACTATTACTTAATGCACTTTTAAAGGGTATAATCAAAAGTATTTTGACTGAATTTTAATTTAAAATTAGATGATAGCGTAGACACTTGTTTTACTTTCACAAGTAAATTTATTTTGCTTTTTACTACTTTCAAAATATTCAATGTATTTCAGACATTATTCATTATTTCAAAGTAGTATTTATGTACTTCCACATTCTGATTGACCTAAGACAACTTTAGATGCTACCGTGTTCCTATACAACTTGAAACTAGTGTGTTCTACAATTCATAGGTTGAAAATATCAGCATCCCTGCAACATACAGAAATGGGAGTGATGGAAGGCAGTTTATGAAAACATTGTGTACAAGATGTGGGGGTTTAAGAAAAACATAGGTAAGACTAATGAGACAGAAGAAAGGCAAAAGAAGATGCAAAGGGAATCTTTATCACTCTCAGGCCTGAAATGTAGAGGTAGAATAAAGTTGTCCACAAACTGTTAGAGTGGATGGCATAGTAGAGCGCTGCAAAGCAACCACTGCAGCCTCAGAGAAAGGAGTCACTGCCAAATGGTGACTCAGCTAGGAGAGAAGCTAGGGTACCGCATTCTCTGATCTTTCTCTTCTCCAGTCTCCCATTAGCTGAGCATAACCAAATCCAGAAGACAAGGTAGCTCAGTAGCATTAGAGGTCATCCTTGTGGATGTCAAGAAAGCTTGAGACCGAATCAAATAATAAAAATAAAGAAAAGATAATCAATATAAATGTAAATATATATCACTAAGTTTGTTTGCCTTTTAGTAAAAATAAATAATCTAGTGGTGCTAGCTTTATGAATTACTTAGAATAAAAGGTATAGTAGAATCTATTTCAATATTCATTAGGTAAATAGAATATCATTTGAAAGGGTCAGGTAAATAAATAGTAAAATAGCCCTGATCCTTGGACTATGTTTTGAGTTAAAATGTTGTAAATCTAGACTGCTGTAAGCTACCTTATTCATAAGCTAAATGAAAGTGTTTCAAATTTCTGACATTTCAAATTTAGGGAAAATAGCAAAAATATTTACAACTCAACATAAACTAAATCTTGCAGTATGTTGTATATTCCTGTTATCCCTTTCAAACTTTATTCAGTCTTTAAAAAGTGTTCCTACTCAGTAGTCTGTTCATATTTTATGATTGTTCATAATCATCTGTGAAATGTATATAGCTTATATACTTAATATTTATTCAATAAAAATATTTATCATTTTTGCTAACCTCTAAGATTCTTGGTGCTCTTGTAATAATCTTCCCCTATTCACAGGAATCCTCTATTTTCTCTCAAGTGTAGAGTGGAAAGTCTAAGGATGCAGGAAAGAGTTTGAAACCTCAAGCCACACTTCCTTTTTCTATTTTTCTCTCTCTGCTTATGAATAATTCTTTCATTACTTGCATTTGAACTATTTAAACTTTGTACATTGTATTATTTTCCTTTTATTTCATTGAGAAACAGTTTCCTTCATGACACTGGAACATGCTTTTGTGTATGTTATGAGGGAATGATTTTTGAACTTCAGTGGGTAAAATTCATTTTAGCAACATGCATGCCTGCTGAGAGGAGAGCTCCTCATAGAAATTTTTCATTCCAATTAATTTTTCTTTAACATATTCTGACTTCCAACCTCATTAACTTGGATCTATTATGAATAAAGTAATACCAGATGAGTAAATTATTAAGTGCATCAGAGTTATCAAGCCATCACAAATTCATCTGTTTATCTCTCTGCAAAAATGTGCTATTCATTTGTCTGTAAACTTGTTTTCACTGTGCAAGCTACTTAGGAATAAGTTTTTATTAAGAGAAGGAATTAGGCCAGTGGGATAGGCCTTTATTATGTAAAAATAGTAGAACTTTATATGTCATGATCAGAAAGGAATCTCCGTGGACAGAGGAGGGAGGACAAGAAGAGGAGAAATGCTGGTAATATTTTAGTATGTTTTAATCTGTAAGATGACATAAAATATTACAAAATACTTGCAAAACTTTTATAACAGTGGCTATGCTTTCCTTACTGTGAAAACATAACTTTCTATGATATAACTTTTCTTTAGCTCAAGAATATTATAAAGTGTCTTCAAAATTAGTATCTCTCATTCAATTATATATTTTCATTTAAGTAAATGTGTTATAGTAAAATGCAAAAACAGGTTCATAAGAAGTTGCAAAAATATACAGTGACATTCTATATAATATTCACCAATTTCCCCCAAATGGTAACATCTTACATAAGTATAAATCAATATAACCAGTAAATTGTCATTGGTTTTGCATACAAACATTATTCTGATTTCACAAGTTTACATGTAATCATTTGTAAACAAAATGTCTGTGTATAATCTTATGCAATTATCACATGCAATTCATGCAACTACCACCATAATCACGTTACAGAGCTCCTTGGTTTATAGGACACTCCCTCTTTCAAACTCTCTTTCCTGACCTCTAGCAACCATTAATCTCTACATTTTTTTATTTCAAATTTTACATAAAAGGAATCTAATAGTACACAACCTTTTGAGATTAGGTTGTTTTCACTGAATGCATTTTCTTTGAGTTAATGTTGAGTTTTTGAAATTTTAGTTTCTATGTTGGCATTTGCCAAACTGTAATGCAATGTAAGACTCTGAGAATTAACTTTTTTTCCAGCAAGCGTGCTCAAGAAGGAGAAAGTAAAACAACATAGTATTTTTTGGCTTGATGAAAATAGAGAGACAGAATTGGAACCTAAGAGAGATAAGACGCTGATAAAACTAGTGGATAAGGACAGCCTTTCATAGCTGGTTTTCCCTTCCAGGCCTTTGCTGAAGTTGCACGGGGCAGGAGAAGCAGGAGCTACTTGGAGAGCTCCTGAAAATTAGAGCAAGTAGCTGGCAGTCAGTCATAGTCCAGCAGTTCTGAGGAAGCAAGTATTAGAATTCAGAAAATATCCAGAGGTGAGAAGAGAGTGAATAACAAATGCACAAACCTTTAGTGAAAGCCATGAGAGCTACGGCCAGAAGCAAAGCTAAAAAGTTGACAGAAACTTAATGAAGCTACAATCTAAATTTGAATAAATTCTAACTGCCTAATTATTAAGGTGGTCAGTTCTCTCTCTGTAGAGAAAAAAGGTAAATGAATTTAATTGGCAGTATTAATTTTTAAAAACATCACCAAGCATGCCAATAACAAGAGACATATTTCTCAAAAAAAAAAAGAAAACAAAAATATTCACAATAGGATAAAAGGAAATAGAAGCAGGCCTACAATTGATGTAGATATCGGAGTAGGCAGAAAAAGTCATAATGTATTTAATATGCTTCAGTCAAGTTGTAATGTTAACAATCATTAAAATGGTTTAAATGAAAAATATGAGTATTGAGAAAATAAATTTTACTGGGCATTTACAACCCATATAAAAATATATGAGAATTCTAGACTCAAAATAAAATAATGAAAATTAAATTAAAATTTAAAAGTTTTTCAAAGCAAGTAATGTGCAGAAAATTTATAAGATGATACACTGCTGCTGATGCTGAGAAAGAAAACTGTATGTGGCTCAAATAGTTATAAAAATTACTATATATATGCAGATTTACATATTCTACAATTTAAAATTTTGATGTAAAATATAAATTCCTTTAAAAACTCATAAATAAGTAACACTTATTCGTTAAGCCACACCAAACTAATCTTTACTTTTACCTTATATCCACCATCGATGTTATTTATTTTATTTATTTTTCATTTATTGTTAGAAATCGGGGAAGGGATGGAGAAAGAGAAAAAGAGAAACATCAATGTGTGGTTGCCTCTCATACATCCCCTGCAGGGGACCTAGCCTGAAACACAGGCATGTGCCCTGACTGGGAATTGAACCAGAGACTCTTTGCTTCCCCGTCCATCACTCAATCTACTGAGTCACACACTAGCTAGGGCTCCACCATAAATTTAAATAAATGTTTCTAAAAGCACTTGTGATTCAAATGTGGTCAAATCAAAGTGACAAATTTCTGTCTTTAGATTATTTTAAGACATCTTCAATAAACCTAACTATGCCTTCTTCTTTCAAATATCTTCTTTCTTTGGCACCCATGAGACCACATTAACCTTGCTCAACTCTGGCTTTTCTCTTTTTAGTTTCTTTGCAAAGCATCTGTTTTCATCTGATTTCTAAATACAGAATTTTCTCAAAACTAATTTGTTTTCTACACATACTCCTTAATGAATATTAATCCATCAACTTGCATATGACATTCAGTCTTATCTACATCTTATATGCTTTTCCCAATTTCAGACACATGCAAATACATTTCACCTTGATTACATGGAAGTGGCTATGTTACATGATCTCCATATAAATGTGTTTATAATTGCACATATTCTCTTCTTTCCCTCATCATCTTCCCCACCATGTCACCCATTCACTGATATGCTAAAATCAGGATATTCTCCCCTTTCTCCTCATTCCTCATGACTTATCTACCAACAAAAATACTAAAATGTTATTATTCAAGCTTTTAATATTTTTATTGTCCTTCCATTAATTCAACTTGTTTCTGCAACATTCCCTAACACTATCTCTTCTTTCTCCTTAATTGTGTAATGCTCTTTCTGCATTTATTGTATTTTTCTTATATAATTCTAAAACCTATTTTATATCATTAACTCTTGTTTTAAAAAATGAAACATTGTTTAATTTCTTCCCTCATCCAAAGATGAAGAATTCAACTGAGAAACTACCTTACTTCTCCATCTCATCTTCACAAATTTTATTGGTATGCCTGTAATTTTAATTCTTCTTGGTTCCTATCTGATCACAAGTTTATATATAAAACCTCTGATTTATTATTCATGAATTCTACAACTTAATCTTTGATTGCTATGCTGTCAGATAAGGTAATGTGCAGTCTCACTCACATTACTTGTTTCCTTTTCTACCACCTTCTTCTGTCTGCAAACATGCCAGCCATACTATCACATTTGCATTTCAATATATTTTGCAGTTGACTTTCCTACACCTATTTTTATATATTTTGTCAATTATCTTTTAAATTCTGAGAATAGAATTTAGAAAATCAAGACATTAACATTGTTTTATTTCTTTCAAAATTACTCAAGATCAACGAATCCATCTCAAAATGTTATAATGAACATTATTGAGAAAAAGTCTTAAGATTGAAATAGCTTATCCTCTCACACTGCATCAGTTGTTTGAAATACCTTGATGCTGGTTTTCACCTTCTTAACCATGATTTTTTTTCCTTTCTTTCTCCTCTTTTTAGTTGTTAGATTATTACTAAGATACATAGAGCCATTCAACTTTAGCACTCACATTAGTTTTTGTACGTCAGTGTGCTGTCTACACTTGTTATACAGCTACTGTAGTCATGATTTCTTTTACTGAATTCACAGGAAGATCTTAGATACCCTTTTGCCTGGGCCATACACTCATTTGCTTAGAAATGACAAATAAAAATGACTCTTGTTTTCCCCCTAAACTAGCATTACTTTTGTTTTGGTACTCAACTAATATTTGAATGATTATGAAGGGAACCATGTACTCAAGATAATTGCTATAATTTGAAGATATTAAATAGGTGATGCTAGTTTTTATTCAAGTCCAATATTTTGTCTTTGTAGGTAGCATATTTATATCAACAACTGGCACTCAGTGTTTTTAATAATTTAGGGGTTTTTTTTGGATGATTGAAAGGTCACAGTGATATATATATGTACCGATATAGATATATAGATGTTTTTCTGCATCCTATTCCTAAACATTATTGACTAATGTTATTTTTTCTTTCTTGATCTTAGCATATTTACAATATTATATGATCCTTTATGTTGTAAGATGTCTTTTATACTTCCCCCTTTTGATATTTTTTTCTCCAGTCAATGTATTTCCTTCAAATTTTCTTCCAAGTCTCTGCTCTTAATCTTTTAATTTTTAAGTATGGTATCATATATTTTACATTATGTTTTATTAAGTATCCTCAGAGATACTATTTAAAATTTTACAAATACATACATAAATAGAAAGATATACCATGTTTCTGGATAAGAAAACTCAATATAAATGTATAAATTTTCTCTAATTAGTTGATTCAGTTTCAGTAAATATCATTGGTGTAACTTTTAGAACTATGCAACTAGTTTAAAATTTTGGAAAAATGCTCAGATTAGTAGGGAAATCCAGAAAAGCATTGTGGGTGAGCTCTTACAAAGCTTTTAAACATCATTAAGTCTATACACTAGAGTAGTTTGATGTCAACATGTGAATTGACAGATATACCAGTGAAATAGATGGAAAAATCAAGATTATACAAGGTATATTTGGAAATTTAGTGTACAATAACGAAATATCTCAAATCCTCGAGGTAAAAATGACTTACTAAAAAATCACTGGTGTTGTGACGACTACATTGTTGGAAGGAATAAAGAAAACAGGATTAATTTCTCACCTCTACATCAAAATTTACTATACATAGACCAGATACACAAATGTATTTTAAAAAAATCAAATCATGTAATTAATAGAAAAAAATGATTTGAGTTGTGAGTGAATTCTTAATATGTGAATAGTAAAACTTATCTAATAAATATTTAAAATTCAGAAACACAAATGGGAAATATTTGTAAATTTTATTAAATAGTTCATATCAAAACATCATAAGGAAATAAGAAAGATAAATACATAACTGCAAAATAAAGTGAAACATATTTAAAACAAAGTGATGTATACACTTCTAAAGGGTTTTGAAAATTGATTAAAAAAAAACCCTGATGACAAAAATGCAAATTGTATGACTATTAAATGACAAAAAATGCCTCTTAATCATGTGATATGATTGTCTACTTTACCAATTATAAGAGGGGAAAAAAGGCCTTAATTGAAATATTATTTGCTATCACTCAGATGTATAAAAGTCTAAATGCTAAATTATACATTTACTTGGAAAGTGGTGTATCACTGGGACACTTATATATTCTTTGTGGAAGGTAAAATAGCATAATTCTTTGGACAGAATTTAACAGTGTTTATAAAAAATGCACATTAATTTGCCCTGGCTGGTGTAGCTCAGTGGATTGAGTGCGGGCTACGAATCAAAGCATTGCAGGTTTGATTCCCAGTCAGGGCACATGCCTGGGTTGCAGGACAAGGCCCCCAGCAACTGCACATTTATGTTTCTCTCTCTTTCTCTCTCCCTTCCCTCTCTAAAAATAAATAAATAAAATCGTTAAAAATATGCACATTAATTTACCCTTAGAAGTAACAGTCTTATTTCTAGAAATCTATGCAAAGATAAATTATCAAAATATAGTAAATCACTTATGAACAAGGTCATTTAACACTATTATTTAAATAGTAAAAGACCAGAGATAACTTAAATTAAGTTTAAGTTGAATGGTTGAAAAAAATTATGTTGCTTAGAAAACTTGTTGAGTAAACTATGAAAAATCACCCAGAAAAATGTTATGTCACTCGAAAATTGAATAAAGTACTCTATAATTTGTTAAGTAGTTATCTCTGGAGAACACTGTTAAATGAAGAATGCAATGTGGCCAAAAGTATGTATAGTATGCTATCTTTTTTAGTGTCAAAGAGGAAAAACATGAATATTTGTTAACGCTTTAAAAGGAAACAATGGAAAGACGAATGACATCTCAATAGAAATGACTTCTAGGAGCAGAGAGAAAATAGGTAAAGAGAAACAGGTCAATGATATTCTCTCAAAATATTATTTCCTTTAGTATTATTTCATATATTTGTGTACATGTGTGTGTTTGTTAACGTCATTAGGAACCAAGATTGTCAGCATGTTTTATGGTTTATATATGTGTGTATGCATGTATATAACCAAAGGAGTTAAACAATGATCTCCGATGTTAATTTATTTTAGAATTGTATATTTAAGTGTATGCTTTTTATCCCTCTAATTTAAAGAAGTGTTATTTCTTAGCTTTGTTCATCAAAAAACCCTAGAAAAAAGGAATTGCCCAGTAAAGTAGTCACTGCAATCATACAGATAATTGTACGTAAGTACAATTTCATAGTAAGGTAATCCAGAGTTCCTTGGAGATTGCTAATGCAGCTTCATGCCTTTGATATTTTGTCATTATTGAAAGCAAATGATTATCAGAAAAATGTGATAGTTTTGTTATAAGACATATGAGCCTATGTAAATTAAGTCTTAGTTGATAAAGATGGGAAAATTTGACCATAAGGAAGAAAATTAGCTATAGCTAAGTTAACATATTTAATATATAAGTATTTATGAGTTTATAATGACACTTCAAAAAATCACTTTTGGAAGTTTGTTAGACAACTGAATGTCTTTCCCAATTCTGAAAATTGAGGAAGAATCAAGCATTTGTTTGTCTTTGCTATATTTCGGCATATCAAAAACAGTTGATATAAAATTTTAGAGAGAAATTACCAAAAAAATGTATAAGGAATGCAAGAATTATAAATTTAATATATTCCATACCAACAAATTAATGGATCCAGGCAATATTCACTCATGGGTGTCAACCACTCACTTTAATCTTGGCACAGGGACACCACATAAAACCACTAATCAATCTTAACATCACTAAAGAAGAGATAAACAAAAAGTCTGTTCCCCTTGATATGCTGCAACAGGACACAGAATCACATAAGATGTCTTGTTAAAACAACAAAACCAGAAGCAAAAACTTGGATTTAATCTAGTTTTTATGTAACTGCCCATATGAGAAACATTCAAATCTGTAAAAAAATTTTATTATTTTATTTGACCAAAACTGATAAAAATTGCCTGGAAGCAAGATCTCAACTGCTCTGGAGAATGACAGTTTTGTATTTCTTTTATGCATTTGAACCAAGGAGGGAACATAAGAAGAATACATGAAAGTGGAAGAAAGCAAGGCATGGATTGGATTACAAGATAGTTAACAAGACGATGTTGCCTCTTGAGGGTGGGTATGCTTATTTCAAAGGTATGTTAACCTAGATTCACATAAAATCAATGAACAGGGCTTGCTTAAGGCAAAGAAAACCTTTTACTAAAAAATTATATTCCTGTGCATGACTACTCACCATGACCTGCCCAGTTAGGAATTTATGATCAAATCACCCTGTGGAGTTACTTTTTTGAAGAATTTTTTTATCCCTTCTGGTCATAAACCAATCTGAAGGATGCATTGATGACCAGCCTTTTTGTCAGGTAGTGTTTTTTCTTACAGTGTTAGGAAAACTCATTCCTAGGAAGTCTCAGGCTCAAGTCTTATTGAAACAGAAGACCATGAGGATGGGCAATGCCATAATGATAGGATATGAGTTGAGGCTGAATTTCCACAAAAATAGAAGGGAAGGTAAATGGAAGGCAGTCAGTCTTGGGGCCTTTATTGAGATAAAACAATTTGGATCATTTAACACTGCGAACTAACAGAAATGAATTTTGCCCTCTGTTTCACTTTTTTTTTTTTCTATACTTGGCATCTAGTATAACATTTGCATAAGCTGTAAAAGGAGTATTAACTATTTTTGTATACATTCTCAGTAAAAATAAATAGTTGGATTACCTAGAAAATCCCACAGAACTAGTATCATTGTTATTATGACTAATATTATTATCAGACAGATAAGGAAAATCAAACAAATGGGTTTCTGAATCTGATGTAAATTCATTGGCATACAGGTCTTGCTGATGTCTTAGGAGAGCGGTCTGCCTCAAATGTCAGTGGCTTCTCAGTTTAGAGGAGTAATTGGTGTCAAGTGTAGGTGGAAATGAAGTGTCAGGGACAAGGGTAGGTGTCTATTCATGGTTAGGCTCTTGAAAAGGACTCTTACAAGGAGGTTGGAGAGTATCTTTTATTTGGCGTCTATTCCAGTAAACAAAATGTACAGGTGACAGTTAGTGATCTTTTAAATCTTCGTCTCCTGGGAGCTCACTGTGAAAGGAAATGGTTATCAATTTGGCATTTTCTTGAAGTGCCTTTATCAAACCTTGGCAATAATGTAAATTGTCTCCTTTTAATAATGTCAGCTAATAAGTTCCTTGACCTAATTTAAGTCCAGTGTAAATGCATTATGATGCATGAAGTAGTGCAAAGACTTTTAAAAAGTAGGATTTGCCAGGGAGCCTAAAAGGACCAAATGGTTATATTGGGTTTTACACTGCCCTGAATTTTTACTTCATTTGCAACCATCTTTACTCAAATATGCCATAGAAGTTTTTATCATTTATTTTACAATGATTCCCATGCAACTAATGTAAAAAAAAAACTAATTTAGTTGAAAATTTAGAACACCATAAAATTACTTCTACATATATTGATATTTTAATTCTTAAAATTAATTTTAACCCTAGTTTCTAGTAAAACTAGATGTCAAAATTGCGAAGACATTTTTAACCACTAAAGATGTGTTTTATTGATTTAAAAGTCAATTATCAACCTGGATCTATTAGTAAAACCAGGAGAAATATAAATATTGTATTTGACATCAGAAACTTAAAAGACATGTCTGTTCTATTTAAAACAACAAACTCAAACCAGCTTTTATCTATGAAGAATTAACCTAAGATTATGTAAACTTGAAAAACATTTGACTTAGTTTTCATATTTCTTAGAATTTTAAAGTACCCAATCCTTGTAAACACTAGCTTTTACATTAATTTTAACAATGTCATCTGGAGGTAGAAAATATTTCACATTTACAACATATGTATAGATTCACAGACAGACAGAAATAAAGACATTTTAGCCATGAGAAAAACTAACTAGCTTAAAAAAAGCAGTTGGATACAAATTTTGTTTGGGAGGCATTTATAATTTACATCTGCCCTTGGAAGTCAAGTTCCAAATGACTTTCTTCTTCTAGAATAAGACAGCCATTTTTAATACCTCAAAGAATTGGGTTGACACCTAAATGACATCACAGATTGATCCATTTATCTTAATCCTCTTTTTGAAGCTTCAAGAGACCAATTAAATTTGCTTTCCATTCATTCTGCTTTTCATAATTGAGCATGCAAAATTAATTTTGAAGTATCAAAGGATCCTTATCTCAACCATTCTGGTATTAATGGAAGCTTCACTGTCCTGGAGCTTGTTAGTCTCGGAGGCCTGATTTCCCCTATGTATTTAGGTTTAGGGTTTTTTTTTTTTTTTGGTTGTTGTTGTTGTTTTAATTTGTGGAGTCTGAACAATCTAGGAAAACCCAGGCTTTACCTTCAGGACTCTGGATAAGCCAAGTGCAGTGAACATCCCTATAGGACTGCTTCATGACCTAGAGCATGGATGTCAAACTCATTTTCATCGGGGGCCACATCAACCTCCAGGCTGCCTTCAAAGGGCTGAATATAATTTTAGGACTGTATAAATATAACTACTCCTTAACTAAGGGCAAAGATCTCAGCGCTGCCGCCAGGTAGAAATAAGGTACCTGGCCGGATAAAACAAGGTGGAGGCTTGGATTCAGCCTGCAGGCCTTGTGTTTGCCACCTGTGACCTAGAGGAAATTTCTTCAGGCAGCTCCACAAAGAGTCATTGCCACCTAAGGATATTCAAGCAAGGGCCTGTGAGAGTGTCCTGGATGCTACCAGAATCGAAATACTTTCTAAGGCATGGACCCTTTTCTCAAGGTGAACTCCTCCCAAGGCACCCTATCCTTCCAGAACAACTGCCCCTGTGGCTCCCATTGGCTTCTTTGAGATCAGTTGCATTAACACACTGGGTATCTCATGGAACCCGTCTTCACCACTCCAGATGGGGGATCTGTAGCAACTATCATCACCCCAATGGCTACGTGGGTGGGGGAAGCAAGTATCCTTTCTCTTTTGGAGCTAAACATATTTCAGTCTCTCATTCAACCAGCAAAGTTTTTATTCAGACTTTCAGAAAGCAATCCAATAAAAAAGTAAAACTAAAAGCAGCAATCGATTTTTGTTTTCTTTCTCAGGGTTATTATCTCAACCCTATCCTACCTCATGGCTTTTCTAAGAACAGCTCAAATAAAATCATGGGTCTGCTATTTAAGGCAAGGAAGCCCAGTATTCCACAAGAATATTCACCTAAGTTCACCCAGTGCAAAGCTGAGGGATGCACAATGGACCTTTGCTTGTGCCTTGCACCAGGGCTGGGTCCACAGTGTGATCCTGAAAGAAACCTGCCTACTACTCCAAGTAAACACCCAAACCTGTAGAAAATTTTTATAAAAGATAATTTTAGCCAATATTAAGGACAATTTCCTGGAAGCAAGATCTCAAATTCTACAGATACTGATAGTTTGAAGTTTCTTTTACACACTTAGAATTAAGGAGAGAATTCAGTAATTTTACCTGAAGGTGGGAACAAACAAAGTGGACATTGGATTACAGGATAGTTAAGATTATGTGCTCTCTTGAGGGTTACCCCTTTAAGGGTACTACTTCTGGCATTTCAAAGTGTGCTAACTTAGGTGTATAAGATCGATGGACAGGGCTTGCTTAAAAGCTTTTCACTAAATAAATAGGAATTTATGATTAGATTTCCCTGTGAGGTTACTTGCAGTTAATTTTATTATTGTATCACTTTTATATTCACAAAGTAAAGCTGGGAAATCTCTATGATTAGATAAAAGGAAAATAGGGAGAAATATATACCTCTTTTACAGTGGATACAGGATATTTAACATTTAGCATATCAATAGAGATGGTATACATGCAACAAGATAGAAATTAGGATTTTTAGTGCATGTGCTCCAGTGGGGGTGGTTACACCTGCTGGGAGTCTGGGAAAGAATATTACTCTGACATTTGAAAGCTATGTAAGCTTAGATGCACAAGAGCAATGGGCAGGTCTTGCTTAAGGCTAAGATTAACCTTTAACTAAGGAAGATGTAGGCCTGGGGTATGACTACCCACCAGGACCTGCTCAGTTAGGAATTTATAATCAGATCATTCTGCAAAAAAATTTTTGTTGCTGAAGATTGTCAGGCCTGCCATTTGGACCCCTGAGCTTGTCAGATTAACTACATAGAACTCCTGTACACAAACACATCAGTAATTCTGAATTGCAGTCATTACTGACCTGCTTTGAGTTTATAAAATTATCACTAGAGAAAATTGATCATCTTAGTCCTTAATCAAAATGATGACCAATTTTCTCTTTCATTTGTTTAATTCAGGTCCACTAGCATGAAAAACTTAATGCTAAGACTGCCATGCTTTCTACCAACTCTGGGGTTCTCAGACTTTATACACTAACTATCCATTGTTCAGGATATATACTGCGTCATAGAGACTGTCACCTCAATACTGCAATGTGACTTCCCAAACTGGCATTTTATCTGGACCTTTCTTTAATAGGTTATTTCATCATCCAAATTAGGCCAACTGCTTCTGCAAAATATGTGGTTAGAACAGAAGTTCCCACATTATATGGTCATTGTCACATATATCCTACCATAAAATTCACCCCTTTACTTCAAGTGATGCTATGTGGGATATTAAGTAGATAAATTAGGCTTCCATGTAAGCCCTCATATCATGGTATTAGCACGGGCAATGTGAGGAAAAAAAAAACACATTTTGGAATAAGAGTCCTTTTCAAAAAAGATGAATTGCTGTCTCTTATAGGACTGAAAGCATCCAGTAATTGACTTGGCTCTAAATAGTTGGTTGCTCTTATGTGAGGAATGGAGCAATATCAAAGGCTTAGTCCCAATCCTTACTATAGACACATAAGACATTTAAACTCAGTTGTAGATAGAATTGTCTTGAGATAGGAGAATCATGCTCTGACTCACATAAACAGTTCCATCTAAGCCATGATGCTTGATCCATCCTGTGGGTACACGGCCATGGCACTGAAGTTGCTGACAGCAGAAGGAGGCTGACATTCCCTAGAAAAAATCACTGTTAAACTAGTGGTGAAACCCTTCTGATGGCAACATTCTGCATGATTTCAGGCAAGCATCAAATTAAAAAAAGAAAACCAAAGATCTGCACATTTTATGTCTACATTCCTAGGTCTATTCACATGTCCCCTTTTCAAATATATGATCTTTAAACTTACTCATTTCATCTCTCTAAGCAATCAGTCCAACCATTCATCCCTACCAAGGAGTTTAAACATAGGGTATTCCCAGAAAAAAATCCTCTCATATAAATGGACAGCCAAGTGTGATCCTCTTAGCACAACCAACTGGGAGGATCTCCCTTTCGCAGAAGTCCATTAATTTCTACTTTTCTTGTGTTATGTATGCCAGCAGTTCATTTATTTGTAGCACTAACATTCAACGTACCCATCCATGAAGCAAGTATGAAACTTCCTTATCCATCAGCATTACACTAATTTTAAAATAAGATAGAAACACTACAAAGAAAGACAATTATAAACCAATAACCTGACTGAACAAGGATGACAAAATACTCAACAAAATATTAGAAAATCGGATCTAGCCATATGTTAAAAAGATCATACACCATGACCAAATGGGATTTATTTCAAGATGCAAGGTTGGCACAATATCAACAAATCAATTAACATGATATACTGCACAAACAAAATAAAGGATAAAAATCATATGATCATATCAATAGATGCAGGAAAAGGATTTGACAAAATTCAGCATCCATTTATGATAAAAACCTTCAGCAAATTGGGAATAGAGAAAACATACCTCAACATGATAAAGGCTATACATGACAAACAGCTAACACTATACTCAATTGGGAAAAATAAAAGTATTTTCCTTAGCATCAGGACTAGGATAGGGATGACCTCTTTCACCTCTCTTATTTAACTTAATACTGGAAGTCCTAGCCACACCAATCCAACAAGGAAAATAAATAACAGGCATCCAAATTGGAATGGAAGGAGTAAAAATGTCATTAATTGAGGATGACATGACACTGTATATAGAGAACCCTAAAGACTACACAAATAAGTATTAAAACTGATTAATTCATTAAGTTAGCAGGATTCAAAATATTCAGAAGTTGGTTGCATTTTTATACACCAATAATGCACTGTCAGAAAGGAGAATTAAAAAAAAATCCCATTTACAATTGCAACACAAAGTTAAATAGCTAGGAATCAACTTAACCAAAGAGGTAAAAGATCTGTACTCAAATAAGACACTGAACAAATTAAAGAAGATAGAAATAAATAAAAATATGTAACATGCTAATTCTCATGGGTAGGAAGAATTACCATCACTAAAATGTCCATGCTACTCAAAGCAATCTATAGGATCGATGCAATTCCTATCAAAATACCAATGACATATTTCACAAAACTAGAACAAATATTCTAAATATATATATGGAACCAAAAATGACTGTGAAATGCTACAGCAATCTTGAGAAAGAAGAACAATGTTGGAGGCAACACTCGACTGGTATTAATATACTATACTACAAGTTATAAGCTGTAGTAGTATATACTACAAGTCTGTTGTAATTAAAACAGCATGGTACTGACATAAAAACTGATACATAGATAAATGGAACAGAATAGAGAACCCAGAAATAAATCCACTCAAATAGTCCATTAACATTTTACAAAGGAAGCAAGAACATACAGTGAAAACAGATTATTCAAAAAATGATGTAAAAATTGGACCTCTGCATGCAAGTAAAATGAAAATCAATTAATTTCTAAATTTTACACTCAGTTTCTTCTAGTATCTTGCAACAACCAGAATCAGCATGTCAACAATGGGTAATTTTCTGCTGTAGAATGTGTGACCTTGACCAAGAACCTTGAAGGTTTATGTCACAACTCTCCAAGTGGGAGCTCCACACAGTGCCTTGTCTGTCATAGATAACTCTAGTACCATAATATGGCCTAAGAATCAGAGTGGCTTATGCTGCAGGCAGTGTCTACTGCAAAGTTTCCGCCACAGCTATCACCATGGGATTCATTTAAAAATACAGCCTTCTAAGTCACCAAATATAAAAATCTAAGAAACATTCCCAAAAGCCGTGAATGTTGCTTTCATCAGCCAAAGTTGTTAATAGAATTTGCTAGATATTACTATATACTATGTCCTGTATTTTAGAAGGAATGCCCCAGCACGTGACAAATTGTTGAACTCTACAGTTTTCCATGTTAGGCTTGTAGCTTGCTAAGACATCAAGACACTTGTGACTTTCTATTCATTAGGATCAATTAGCACAATGTTATCAATTTAATGGAACATCATGATGCTTTTCAGGATGTAAAAATAGTTATGTAGCCCATGGAATGTGCTCTATCAGAAAGCAGAAAATTTCACATAGACTTGAGATATGAGAGAAAAGTGTGTACTTTGTCCTTCCACATAAGTGTAACTCTTCAAATCTCATTTTTTGATGGAGGTTGAAAAACATATTCTCCAGATTATAGTTACAGGCCAGGTATCAAACAGATCTGTTTCAATAAGGATTCCACACCCAGCATAAATAGTTGTAATGAAGACTCTTCTTTGGTTAAGTTTACTGTAGGTCTCCTGGCATCCACCTGGGTCTCTGCTTTTCTCCAAGAACCTTATCATTAAGTTGAACCAGGAAATGAAGTGGGCCACCACCCTGTATTCATTAATTGTTTGAGAATAGTGCTAATCTCTGCAATTTGACACTGGAAGTATTATTTCTGATTTATTGTCTTTTCTAGAAAAGGGGAAGCTTCAGCACTTTATATTTGACAATACTTATCATAATGGTTATTGCTGTACAAGTCAGGAGACCAATGCGCAGACCCTTCAAGCTCTTAAGTATATCCATTCCAGCTATGCATTTGGGGTCTGGAGAGAGAACTGTGGACTGGAATCCATTTTCAATTAAGAAACCAATAAGTCCCTGTTCTTTATAAGCTCTCAATCTAACTGTGGAGGAAATTGGATATGCTCTTATCAATATAAACTCAAACCTAATATGAACTCAAACCTCAACTCCAGCAGTCCTCAAGCATTCTTGATAGTCTTCTTCCCCCAGGGTAAACTCACTGTAGTGAGTTCTTACCACTCGCACTTTTGGTAAGGATTTGCAAAATATCTATTATGTGTATAAGTGGTGTCATTAAAGTTTTTCCTCAAGGTTATCTAGCCTCCACTTCAACAGATGGGTTCTGTTTCAGTGAATGAGCTCAAATTGGAAAAGTGAGTAAGAGATTATAATTTTCATTATTGCAGTTAATGTCAGTTTTCTGCTTGCCAGCTCACAATTTGTTTTGGTTATGCAACCAGAAATGTCCTGGTTGGCTACCCATGTATTTTACCCCCAGAAAAGTCATAGGGTATTATATATCACAACTTATCCTTAGAGAAAATTCATCTTTCTTTCTACTCTAGCCTTCTACTCAATGTAGTTGTCAATACATTCCACTATACGACCGATGACTAATGTCACTACCTGGGCTGAGCTATTCAAGAATCCTATAGCTCCATTATTCTTTGGCATACTAGTTTCATGGTAACATTTTGCTACTCTCAACTAGGGCCCAATCATGATGAAAATTATTGAATGTCCTCATCAATAGTGTGATTATATGGCCTTAGTGACACAGGGGTAATATCTCCACCCCAACTATTAAAGACTGTCTCAGTGGATGCATTTTAGAATCCTTTCTTGGCATTCTTGTCCAAATTTAAATCCAGACTCATTGGGAAGTGATGACCTATACCATACATACTGCTTCTGTTAAAAAACTAAACACTCCGTTCCCATGGTTCCTGCTAACTCACCTTAGGTAGGCCTTGCAGCTTTTCAGGGAGTAACCAGACACTAGTTATTGATTGGCTTGGAAGTATTTAGAGAAATAGGGGCAGAACTTGGGAAAGATTTGTGTCATCTGGAAAATCATGTGCCCCAAGTGAGTCTTTCCAGGCAATGTGAGGTTCCTGCTCTCATTTAAGAAAGAAGACATTTTAGTTTTGTTTTGTTTTGTTTAACTTGGAGGTTTTGCAGAATCTGAGGATTAAAACTTTATAAGGTGTACTTCCACATATCCCCATTCCATGTATAGGGGTCTCATCCATTCCTAACAGGCACCTGACATTACTACAGGTATTATATTAAGGCTTGACTAGCATTTCTATTTCCAACACTGCTACAATTATTAAACCTCATGTGTTGTTTTTTAATAATCTGCCTTTTGGCTATAAGGAGTAAAGAAATCTGAAACACTGCCATGGAAACATTTTGGATTTTACCACATCTTTAGAGTCAGTATTTTTAAGGCAATTGATAAAATTCAGTCAATTGTATAAAATTTATAATTATTGTGTTCTAATACTGTTAGGTTGTGGAAGGTTCTAGACAATGCCAATCTTCGTCTTCTGCTTAAGCCTCACTCTGATAGACTAAGTAATTTCAAAGCTAAAATAAATAAGAGTTATCACCACTCCACTTATTCATAATCATGGAAACCAACAAAAAACTCAATTCCAGAATTCCATCAAGTGGGTCTTTTCCTGACTCCACTCGGATGCCTTTTGTTTTAGTTTAAGTTTTCTGAAAGTAAAATAGATAAAACTATTTTATCTAAGATGCAGATCCAAGTGCTGCATCATTTATGTGTTTGAATTTGAGAGGTTATTTTAGATAGAGTGAGGAATTATGGAGAGTGAGAAAAGGCACTGTGAAAAGCTGATACAAGAGTATGTTGTTGACATCACTGCTTTGGAAAGGGTAGCTCAAATTTTAGTAATCATATAATCAAATAAGTTTTGAGGATAAACTTAAAAGCATAATAAATGCCTCTGAGAATTGTCCCTCCTGAGGACAATACTGGCTCCTATTCTCTATTGATTAAGTTGTATTTACCATTTGGAATTTCTACTTGAATGTTTGTGATAGACAATTCATATATATGAACACATATTTTGTCATGTATTCTAGGAAGAGGAAGACAGTTGGAGGATTTATGCATTGAACTGGATGGCCTTGGCCTTTTTTCACTTTCTTCATTTCTCTACCTAATTTTTATTTATTTATTTAATTTTAGAGAAGGGAAGGGAGGGAGAAAGAGAGGGAGTGAAACATCAATGTGTGGTTGCTTCTCACCCACCCTCTTCTGGAGACCTGGCCTGCAACGCAGGTTTGTGCCCTGGACTGGGTATTGAATTGGCTGCACTTTGTTTCACAGGCTGGTGCTCAATCCACTGAGCCACACAAGCCAGGGCTCTCGACCTGAATTTTGTGAAGTGCCATTATCGGGCTGGCAAGTTTTACCTTCATTTGGAAAAATATTATCATGTAGGACATCTCCCTTCGTTTTAGATTAATGTCTTGAATCAGAATATGTCATTGAATTGAGTTAGTTTTTAGCCTTTATTTGCCGATGAGGAAAAAAATACCCTTAGTTAATGATAGCAAAACTGGAAAGAAAGTTGAATTTTGAATTCTCACAACCATGACAGTGGTATATGTTATCTTTAGTGAAGTATTAGGTTTTCCTGAGGACTATTTGAGCACATATGTTCTGAGTCATAGCAATCTAATTTTTTTTTCTTTTTCCTCTTGGAAGAATAATGCTAATGGAGGTTATACATTATAGAAAATTATTCTCTTGACAGCCTCCCAAATTCTTCCCAGATAGAAAAATAAAATACTCTTGTTTGG
Organism: Tonatia bakeri; assembly: GCA_004024845.1. Taxonomy (NCBI): domain Eukaryota; kingdom Metazoa; phylum Chordata; class Mammalia; order Chiroptera; family Phyllostomidae; genus Tonatia; species Tonatia bakeri. The sequence goes on from PVIA01008731.1 coordinate 22,880, forward strand.
TGCTTCTTTCAGCTCCTGGGACATTCCTATTTATTAATCATGCAGGAAAAGTACATTATTCTGATTCCATCATAAATGACATCAGCGAGTTTTTTTTTCCTTGTTGTTATTGTTGTATTTTTTTTGTGATTCAGTCACCCTCTTCCCTTTAATACAGATCTCTGAGATGGCAAACAAGTCACTTGCATAGTTTTAATCTCAGTTTTTAATTTAATTATTTGAATTCCTTTGATCTTATAGAATTTCAGTTCTGCTCATATATCTTTATTTATTTTTTAAAAGATTTTGCTAATTTGTTAACTTAGTGGTAGTTGTACTTGTGATTATATGGTTACTATAATGATTATAATATCTTTGTCACATCCTTATATTTTATAATATCATTTAATCACTGTATTGTGATTCTTTTATGCATATAGTAACATTGTTTAAAGTTTAAAACTTCATTGAGATATAATTGAGATCACATTGTACAATTTTAACTTGTATGTTGATTTGATGCATTTATATGTTGCAAAATGATTAACTATTACTATCACCCTCATACACATACCTGATGAACCTGATACATTTTAGTGTCTTATTCATTTTTAAGTGTACTATTCATTAGTAAGTACATTCACATTTTTATATGTCTAATTTCCAGAACTTTTTTTCACCTGTCGAAACTAAAACTTTATACTCTTTAAACAGCAGCTTTCCACAACCTTTTTGTCCTGGTGTTAGCAACCACCATTTTGTTTTCTGTCTTATAAATAATGTGTAAACAATATTGTATTGCTAAACATTTGCGGATGTAATGCTATTTAATTTTAGTCTCTATTAAAAAGTACATAGAATTAAGCAAATTAGAAAAGCAGGATTTTATCTGGTGTTTTCATCACTATATTACTCATGCTAGAAACATATGTCTCAGTATAACTTTGGAATGAATGGCTACTGCCAAAAAATAAAACCAATTTTTATGGTTGATGATAAAAAATTACACCATTGAAAATCATTTAGTTTGAGTTCTCAAAAGCTTTTGAACTACAGATATTTTAGTATGTATATTTCCAAAGAAAATATTATGAAGTGTTTTACATTCATTTAATTACATGAATATAATAGTTTATTATATTCATTTATTATATTATAATAGTTTATTATTAAATAAACTATTATATTTTATACTTATATAATATAAAATTCATTTTATATAACACATATATGTTTAACCGGAATCTTATGTGTATATTATTATATTGTCTGATTTGCAAATGATTGTATTTATTTTTGAGGTCATTTTTATATTTTTTGGAATTTTCTTAATATTTTGACCATTGAAACTAATAATGCTTTATGAGAATTACACACACACACACACACATTAAGAATGACCAGCAGGACTTCTGGTTAAGGTGGCGGCACACACAAACATAGCTTGCCTCCTTGCACAACCATATCACCACATCAAAATTACAACTAAACTGTAGAACAACCATGACTCAGAACCATCAGAAGCTGAGTTGAATGGAAGTCTGACAAGTATGGAATTGAAGAAACCACATCTATCCAGATGGGAGGGAGTAACGAAGACATGGAATGGCTGATCCCACATTGCCATGTGCTAGACGACATTTTGGGAAGGATATCTTGGTTGCAAGAAGTCCTAGCTCCAAACCAAGGCCCCCCCCCCAGTTCAGGTTTCCAGTGCCAGGAACGTCTGGCTGCAAAAAGCAGTGGGGATTTAGTCAGTGGAAGAAATTAAGGAGTGCCAAGCAAGTCTTCTTGAAGAATCCACACACAGACTTACTCATACTCACCTGTTCTGATCTATACCACTGGGGTAGAAGCTTGAAACACATCAGTAGCATACAGGGAGGAACTGAAGTGTATGGCATCAAGGCAAGAGCTTGGGGAAGAGGCAGCTTTTTCCCAGACAGAAAGGTAGACAGAGGCCATTGTCACTTTTCTAAACCCTTCCCACACAGTGCCTCAGAGCTGGCAGGTAGGCACCATATCAAAGACTCCATCAACTTAGCTAATACTGTTTGCCATGCCTTGGTGATCCCCTGAGACTCTGTCTCACCCAACTTGCAGTCCTATCCAAGCTGTTAGCAGTGACTTTTTCATATGAATAACCAATCTTGGCTCATGGTTCACAATTTCCTAAATCTTCTCAAGCAAGCAACAGCTGACCGCAGCAAGATAATAGCCTGTGTACCTCTGCAAAGTGGTCCCAGGTCAAGCACTAACAGTAGCCAGCCTAGATTCATGGTTTAGTTTCACTAGGGAATCTTCAAGCCCAGCACAGGTAGCAGCCATCTCAGATTGCTTTATAGCTCATGAAGGGTGGCCTCTTTAGATCACAGGTAGGGCCTGACCTTGATCTGTACCACCCAGGTTAACCCAGATCCTATGTATACAGTGGACACCTATGAACCACATTGGAGCACCAACACCCTGCCCAACAGCTGATCCTCCCAACCTCCAAAGGGTAGAGGTTGATGGTCAGTGGTCATAGCCAGTTCTTGCAGCAGAGAGGCTTGGATAAACCTCCCCACCTGACCTGCCAACAGCAATCAAGGCTCAACTCTAAGAGGAGGGTGTACTCATCCCAAACAAAGGGCGAACCCCAAGTACCCAACTTAGGTGATAGGGGAGACTGTGCCATGGGACCCTTTAAGACACCTACACCTAAAGATACATTAGGCCATACTACTAAGACAGCTTTACCTAATACATAGCAACACACACAGGGAGGCTGCCAAAATGAGCAGATGAAGAAATATGGCCCAAATGAAAGAACAGAACAAAACTCCAGAAAAAGAACTAAACACAATAGAGATAAGCAATCTATCAAATGCTCAGTTCAAATCATTGGTTATAAGGATGCTTAAGGAATTTAGTGAGGACTCCAACAGCGTAAAAAGGATCCAGTCAGAAATAAGGGATATACTAATTGAAATAAAGAACAATTTATAGGGAAATGCAGTAGAATGGATGAAGCTGAGAATCAAATCAATGATTTGGATGTCCAACCTGAGGCCCACAGACTGCATGCAGCTCAGGATGGTCATTAGTGCATAAATTTACTTAAAGCATTATGAGATATAAAATATTATTTACAAAATCATAAATTTACTTAAAACATTATGAGATTTTTGTGTCATTACCTGTCACAATATATTTAATATGTGGCCCAAGACGGCTCTACTTCCAGTGTATTCCAGAGACACCAAAATGTTGGACAGCCCGGTTTTGGAACATAAGAAAGCAAAAACAACCAATGAGAACGAGAAGAAAAAATAATTTAAAAAATTGAGGATAGTGTAAGCAGTCTCTAGGACAACTTTAAGCATTTCAACATTTGCATCACAGTGGTGCCAGAGGAGACAAGAAAGAGCAAGAAATTGGCAATCTACTTGAAAAAAAAATTCCCTAATTTTATGATGGAAATAGGCATGCAAATCTAGGAAGCACATAGAGTCCCAAACAAGCTGGATGCAAAGAGGCCTGCTCCAAGACAGATCATAATTAAAATGTCAAAAGTTAAGCATGAAGAGATAACCTTAAAAGGAGCAAGAGAAGTGCAGTTAGTTACCTACAGGGGAGTTCCCATAAGACTGTTGGCTGATTTCTCAAAAGAAACTTTGCAAGCTAGAAGGGATTGGAAAGAAATATTCAAAGTCATGAAAAGCAGGGATCTATAGCCAAGATTGTTCTACCCAACAAAGATATTATTTAGCATCTAAGGGCAGATAAAGAGTTTCCCAAACAAGAAAAAACCTAAGGAGTTGATCATCACCAAACCATTATTATATGAAATATTAAAGGAACTTATTTAAGAGAAAGAAAAAGATAAAAAACTATGAACAATAAAATGGAAATAAATACATATCTATCAACAATTGAATCTAATAAACAAACTAAGCAAATAAGAAGAAAACAGAATTACGGATATGGACAACATTTTGATGGTTGACAGACAGGAAGGGTAGTAGAGGGTTAGGTGAAGAGGTGAAGGGATTAAGAAGTGTAAACAGGTAGTTACAGAATAGCCATGGGGATGTAAAATATAGTATAGGAAATGGAGTAGCCAAAGAAATTATAGGCATGACCCTTGGACATGAACAATGGTGTGGAGATTGCCTGAGGGAGTGTGGGGTGCTAGGTGAAGGAGGGCAGAAGGGGAAAATTGGTGCACTCTAATAACATAATCAATAAAATATAATTAAAATAAAGTAAAATCAACTGTAATTGTAATTGAAAATTCATATTGCAGTTTTGTTTTAACCAAATACTGAATGTTAATCTTAGATATTGTATTTTTCTGAAAAATTTTATATTCATCATTTGGGATTCTTATAAAAATGATAATAATGAAATTAAAAATATTCTATTCACAATTGGGAATGAAAATTAGATGAATAAATTGGTATTGTGGCAGGAAAGGGAATAAAAGGAGTTACTGTCCTAGAGGAATTGTCCTGGATTTATGTCTCCCACAAGGTAGTATTTAATGTCTTTCTCCTAAAAATACTCTTTTAGCACGATTCCTTCCATCTCACTTATCCAACAGGGAAAATGGATGAACATAGAATGAGAAGTGACAGCTATTCTTATAATCATTTGGGGAAAGAAAAACAGATTGAACCTAGTTTTTTAACATTTTTCAATTGCAATTATATTTCTCTTTAAAGGTGGCTAACTATGTCAGTTCAGATCAAGTGAAAGGAGTGAAGGGTAATTTGCAGAGAATAAGGATGTAGAGTTTTGTGGTTCTCAACCTTGTTCATGTATCATAATCATCTGCAGGTTTCCACCCTCCCTCTCTCTTTCAGTGTTTTAACAAAAGAAGAGTAAAATGACTTAGGGCCCTGGAATAATTTTATTGTTTCTATTGTGCAAACAATTATCTTTTTTTCATTGTATCTGGAAAATAAACTCAGAAGCTCTTGTATACAAGTGCACATAAAGGAGTTTGGATATTTTTCTCTAAAGTGCAATTTGATCCCTATTGGGAAAGTGGGATTTTCCTATTCATGCAGGTAGTTTCTTGTTTGATATGTTAACTCAATCAATTGTAATTAAATTGAGACTAATTAAAATGGGGAATCAAAAACAAATGAATTGACAAGGTGAATCATTCCCTTAAGACTAAGAAGAAATTTAAATTTAAAAGTAATTTTCTCAGGCAGGGAAAATTATCATTATTATAGGTCAATTACCCAAGGCATGCTGGAGTAGTTTTATTGTAAGAAATAATGAACATGGGACCCCACGTTGTTAGGAAAATAGCTGGCCAAGAAATCAACTTTTGTTGCTACAATGATGAGTATTGCACATATTTATTAAACAATAATCTATTCTTACAGATATTTCTAAGACATCAAAAGTGCAGCAAAAGTAAAAATTTGGTGTTACAATTTCTTTGCAATTGTAAAATAAAATTTTAGTTTTCAGATTTTTACAAGTCTAAATAATTTATTTTAAGTAAATATGAAGCATATTAACTTTGCTTTCCACTGTTTTCAAAAGTAAATATGCAGGATATTGATTTTTCATTCTCTAACATGTTGAAAGCTAGCATACTTGATTTTGTAACTACAAAAAATTTGTGGAATCATACAAATTTGCTAGTTTTGTGAATTAAAATTGTCTATGTAATTTATCTATACTATGGAATTCAGTTTGCTTATTTACCCATAAGGATAGTAATACCCAGAAATAATTTGAACTTTTCTGGCATTGACAGTTATTTAACAACAGAAATGGAAACAGAAGTGAAAACATTTTGACTTCTGTTACAATATTATTTTGATTATTCAACAACATATCAAGTAAATGCTTATAAAATCAGGTATGGGGAATACACAACTAAAAAGACCTTGATAGTTTCCAGAGAGTTATTCTGTTTCTATACCAGAGTGAATCTTTCTTGAGATGAAGAACACAAATTCAGGTAGGACTACCAACCCACTGCTAGTCAAAATGATTAAAGAAAAGATAACTACTCCTGACTTCAAGCTCCTTTTCTAATCCCACTTATCATAACCCTAAACAAGATTCCGGTCACATTCTTCCCTGGATTCCTGAAAAGCCTCCTAACTTCAGTCTGGCCTGCTGCATTCTATTCTTCTCAGGCAGCTTCAGAAATACTTCTAAAATGCAAGTCAATTACAGAAACACACACCAAGTCCTTTCCTGACTTCTCCTTGCCTTTAACTTTCAAATTTGTTATCACGGCTTTCAAATCCCCAATATTTTCTCCATAAATTAACTCCAGACTAATAATTGCTCACTCTCAAATGCTTCTTTCCCTCATTCAATTCTCCCGCCCTCAGCAATACACCACACAAGTACATTGCATATGTTTATAATGAACTTTTTTTCAGTTTCTAAAATATGGGAGTAAAAGATAGAAAATTGTACTTGAAAAATAGTTAAAATTATTAAAAATAAAATAAAATAAAATATGCAGTGTTTTTTCCTACCAACTTTCTGTAGAATTCATTCCCTGTCCCTACAAAGTGCTTATTCAGCATTCCACTGGAACATTTGAGTTACCTATTTCTACCCCATCTTTAGCTCTCTACTAAGATGCCACTTTTTTTTTCAAATAGCTCTGTCACTCCCCATTATTTCCATGGGCTGTGTATTGGTATTCATCGGCTACTACAACAAATTATACGAATTTACAAGACTAAAACAACCCAAATGCATTATCTTACAGTTTGGCAGGTCCGAAGTCTAACTCAGATTTAGCAGGGCTATAATCAAGATGACAGTGAGGCTATGTTCTTCCTGGAGTCTGTAAGCAGAATTAATTTCTTTGTTTTTCTCAGCTTCTACAGGTAGCCTTCACTCCCTGGCCCATGGCCCCATTCCCTTTTCACAGCCAGCAACGGAGCGGGGCTTTTCCCACTTTGACACTGGCTCTTACCTCACTCTTCCAGTGATAAGCACCTCTGATTACATTGGGCCGGCAAGAATAATTAAGGATAATACTTCTATTTATAAGTCGGTTGTCAGCAAAACAAATTCTATCTGAAACCATGTTTTCCCTTTGAATATGTCCCTGTGTCAGGTAACACATTCACAGGGTGCCAGGAAAGGTTTTGTTGACTATTCTGCCCAAAATAAGCTGCTAACAAAACTGCATGTTTGTGGCGCTGCTTAAACCGCAAATATCACACTCTCTCCCACTTCTAAAACCAAGAATAGGCCACTCTTCTTCATCACTCAGTCTTTGTTCTTAGCATTTGACGTCTTGTATAAAGTAGGATCAAATATACTGAAAATATACGTGATAAATAAACCAATGAGGCATAATGGAAATATTCCAGAAAAATGCTAACTTCCTGAGAATTAGACTAAGAAACGTATCAAGTTATTTCCTAGATTTTTTCAAAGATCTGGATTAAGGTTCAGCTCAATTGCATTACTGGCTTCTTCATTCTGTACCTGGATTACTTATTATTTTTATTTTATTATGTTGCTTTTTTATCAAAATGTTTTATTTAAAAGCATCATTTGAACTATTTTCTCCTCTCATTTTGTCTGCATCTCCACCTTCCCTCAATCGTTGATTCCCCTTTGATTATTATTTATTTACTTATTGTTAATTTACTGTGTTTAAATAGAATAGGAGCTCAGAGTGAGGCATAATTATACAAACTACTGAAAACAGGTAAAGTATAAAGACAATGAAAGGGAAAGACACTCTTGGGGACTCCTGTATTGGACTATAGTTTACTTTTAATTTAATTTCTATCAATTAAATGTTATCTTATTTAACAATAGAATTTTGTTGCTGGCATGTATGCATTGATAATTTTTTCATTAGGTTAGCATAGTGCCCCCAATGGATTTTTGTTGTTCTATTTGTATATTGTCACATTCACTATTAACATATACATTGCCAAAGGAAGCAATTTCCCAAAGGATGACTATGAAATATTTAAACTCACACAATTCACCACACAGTCAGGACAGGTATGTGTCAGTTACTTTATCAAGACAAAAGTAACTGTATTAATTTTTCTTATATTATTTTAGGGCATTTTTTCTAAGCTATGTGTTACATCTTTCTGTCATCAAATTGCAACACATGGTTAATTTATGTTTAATTTGCCTGCAAAAAGTTTTGATGAGACAGACACAGTATAATGTATTCTAGGATCCTCATAACATAGAGATCACTTTCCTTATACTAATGTACTAATAATATTCATTCATTTTATTTGATTTGTACAGATGCTCTTGTGGCCATAGAAATACTGAGGAAGAAATGTGGAGACATTTTGTATTCAAAATGTGTACTTGCTGAGATTAAATAAATGATATTGCAAATTCCAATTTATAAATCAGTCATATAGCTCTAATTAATTAATAATTTATACAATTTTAGCAATATCCAAGGCACATCTATGAAACAACAACAATAGCATTGTATGATACCTAACATTGTAAAATTGTGATTTGGGGGGAGATTTTAGTTTTTGTTTCCATATTTAATATATTTATTTTCTAACCCAAGTACATATCATTAATAAATTGATAAAATATAATAAGTATTAAGCAATTGTCTAAGAATTTCATCTTACTCATTTCTTACAAAAACTCAAAGTTGGCAGTACTATTATTGATATTTTGAAACTAAACTAACCAAGAATTATTTCATTCAGTATCAAAGGATATATATTAATAAGTGAAAGACTTAGAACTTAAACCTAGAGTTAGTTGATTACATAAACCATAATTATAATCAATACAACATGAGGGCATTTCCAGGTATTAAAGATTTCTTAGAATTTTAGCTTTTGATTTATTCTTGATGAAATTATGAACCTTAGATCTATTATTCCATTTTAGTAAAAATAATGTTTTATGTTTGCTCTATTGAGATATAATTGACATTTAACTTTGTATGAGTTTAAGATGCACAGTGTGATGAACTGCTTATATATTGTGAAATGTTTACCACCAAAATAAGGTTAGTTAATACATTGTTTACCTCACAAATTGCCATTTTGTTGTTGTTATTGTTTTGGTAAGAACATGGAAGCTTTACTCTAATAGCAACTTTCAAGGCTCCAGTATATATTTGTTGTCTATAGTCATCATGCTCAGATCTCCAGAACTTGCTCATCTTATAACTGAAAGCTGGTAAGGTTTGACTTCTGATGTTTTAAGCGTTGTAACAACTGACATTTAAATTTGTTTGCTTTCATCAACAATATTTTAATTTCTTCAGAACTTCAGAACTGAGGAATTTAAAGTCTTTAATAGAATATGTGTGTGAGAGAGAGACAGAGAGGATCACGGTCACCAACCGGCAGTGACTGCAGAATGCTGCAGATGGCTTGTTGAAAAACATACACATGGACAACCAGGTCCTTTGGAGAAATAGAGACGAAACAGCCACTCTCTCTAGTGGAGAACACTTCGTTCTCTCACCCAAGCAGGATTTTATTGGGTTCATTTATACAGGAATTCAGGTAAAGTTCATTAATCATTGCCAGGAAGTAAGGATCAAACAATAGATAACAAAGAACTCTGAGGGCAAATTGAGTAAGGGTCAGATAGCTAAAGAGCTGTAAAACTTTGAGGAACAAACTTACTTCTTGTTTGGAACCCTATCATTTAATTGAGAGCGTTCTAAACAAAGCAGGTTGCACAGGATTTTACATATTCTTTCTTAGACCTGACTGCCCAGGGAACCCACCCTTTCCAGCACAGGGCTGCATCACCCTCTGTCATTGTTTCAGGCTTAGGTGCAGCAAGGGAAGTAAGGCAGCCAAGATATTAGGAGATTTTCTCGCAGACAATGAGGACTCCGGCTTTGTCAAAGCTGAGGGGCAGGGGTCCATTACTCCCTTTTGCTGTAGCCCCCAAAGTCCTTCCTTGGGGGCCTCCCACATGATCGTGCCTGTCTTAGGTCATTCTCCCCTTGGGGAATCTTACCCATCATTGGCTAACCGACCAAGCATTGGGGGCCAGTTATGGATAAAGTAAAAGAAGCAGAAATGATGCTTCTGCCAGGGAGATAAGCATTTGTCTCCTTGGTGGCTTACAGTCCAAGGTGGCTCCCTCAGCCTTAGCCTTGGCGGGGGTTACAGCTTTTGAAACCAGGCAGGGCAGTTCCCGACAAGAGAGTTTGTGTTTGTGTGTTGGTGTTGTCTTGCAGTTGGCATCTCTTTTCCCTTTTGATGAAATGACTGCTTTGGGAAGTTACCCCTCTCCACTCTCATATATGTGGTCAAGTGGGACTGAAGTCCTCTCACCCTTGTGGCAGTGAGCAGGGCATTATGGCTTTGTACTGGTCAACCATGTTTTTGCACAACCTTGGTTTGGGGATGATGGGTCTGGGACTGCAGTAAAGCCAGTGAAACTCATCCCCACATCATTTGATAGGATTTAAGTGAAGGTAATCTTTCTTTTTCTTCTTGTGTGATGGCAAAGTATGTAACTATTTTAAATTTGATGTGCAACACCATATAGATAACGCTTAAGAGGAAAGACAGAAGAACCGTAAAACACTGAAACTCTGACTCTAAACATTTCTGAAAATCATTTAACTCGGGATATTTTCATGAGTCAATAATTTCCTTTATTTGCTTAAACCATATAATCTGGTTTGTAATGTGCTGTTTCAGTCTGTTGTTGACGTTTAATCTACTCTAGTTAGTTTAATCACAGAGTTATTAGGTTTTTGCATTTATGGAATAGAGAAGAAAAACTATTTGTGTTTACTAGCCAGGAAAAGAGTTTTTACTACAGTACTGCCCATCTTGCATCCATCATGATGGCGGATCTGTGCACTAGAAACTCCACGGCAGCATCCCCAGGAGAACCATGTTTCTGCTCCTCTACGTGCAAAGAGATGACCTCCTCCCAGAGGAATGTTATTTCACATTGCTCCATTCTGCCTTCATCTTGTGTGTCCACTTGAAGGAACATATCTTGAGTGTCTTTTCACTTTGAGAAAATATTGGAAATATTTTTCTTTCTTCCGACCCCTATGATAACACAAAACACTATAGAAAATACAAGAGCAGGTTCTGAGTGAAACAATGTGTGGTGTTGGCAAAAAACGTAAAAGGCTCCCAAATTAAAAAGTGGGGTTTCAAATCATTTATTTCATAGTATGGCCATCATCACTTCTCCAGCTTCCCCTTTCAGTTCAACATTACCCTCTGAGAATGTTCATAAGTTCTTCTTTTTTTGCTTTAAAATTGATGTACATATCACGCATGACACATTAATTGCAAAGTATAAAAGAAACCACCATTCCAAAAACATTGCTAGTTATAATATATGTACAAATAAAATGAACTTTGGTAAACTGGTAATTTAATGAATTGATCATTTGCTGAATTGCAAATTTGGTGAAGTGATAACTCTCAAACTAATTTATAGCCCTTTCCTTAAGATAGATTTATTTATTTATTTATTTATTTATTTATTTATTTATTTATTTTCCAGTTAGGTTGTCCCACCTTTTCCCCCAGAATGATTACATTTCAATTCTATGTTAGTGCTGAGAATATTAATATTTATCCAATTTTCTTATGATATCTTAAAGATCAGATAGCTTTTTTAATAATTTATCTGGGACATTTAGTTCACTCAAGAGGAAATCAGACAAAATGCACTGTACCACCTTATCTTACAGCATAGATTACTAGTGGCTTCACATAGTTTGAGAGAACTCTGGGAAAGCCATTCCACCATTTCTTCAGTTCCTTCCTGCTGGTGTGTCAAATTACAGGCTGCAAACAACCCAGATTAGGGAATCACAGATGCGGACAACGTTTGCGTGCCTCTCTCAATCCCAATGACTTTCCAGAGGCGTTTTGTGTCTCTGTTCAATTTTATGGAAGTGTCAGAATCACAGATTACACACTATGCCAATTGTGAAACATATGCTATGTTTCCATTTTCATTAAAATTATAAAATCCAAATGTCTCATTATGATGTAAAATGGAAGCACTCACTTAGAATAAATTGCTGAAATAGTGTGGGTGAGAACTGCTCTGGTTTGCCATGGTTACAGGACAGCAGGCTTCTCCATGTAGTGCTGGTTCATGATAATGAGCAGGGACACCTTTGTCATTCTAGTCCTTACAATCTTTAGTTCACTACTCTTAGAATGGAGTATATTTTGTATATTTGTTTATGTCAATTGTCAGTTATCCCTTCTCAATATATTTTTTATCTGAAATGCTAAGCTCTTTTTAATTAAAGTATAGTTGGCATACAATATTATATTAGTTTCAGGTATACAACATAGTGAGATTTCACATTTATTTACCATACAAACTATTCACCACAAAAAGTCTACTATCCATCTGTTCTGCACAAAATTATTATTGTATTATTGACTGTATTCTCTATATTTTACATTCCAATGACCTATTGAAGCTACAATTATGTTTGTACATCTTAATTCCCTTCACCTTTTGCCCACATCCTCACCGCTCAAACTTCTGAAAACTATGTTTTTCTGTATTGTTTAAGTCTGTTTGTTTTGTTTGTTCATTTGTTTAGTGTTTTAGATTTCACATATAAGTAAAATGATACAGTATTTGTCATTCTATGAAGTATTTCACTTAGCATAATACTCTCTAGGTCTACCCAAGTTGTCACACATGGCACGATTTTCTTTCCTCCATGGTTAAGTAATATTCCAGTGTGTGTGTGTACACACACATATATATCCCTTCTTTATCATACATTTCTTGATGAAAACCTAGGCTGCTTCTTCTGTTTGACTATTGTAAGTAATGCTGTGGTGAACATAGGGACGCTTATATCTTTTTTGCATCAGAGTTTTGGTTTGTTCAGACAAGCACTCAGAAGTGGAATTACTGAGTCCATCCTTGACTCTTGATATACAGCCCTTGATTTAATGTCTGTTTTGTCTAAATAAGTATTGCTACACCAGTTTCTTTTTTTCATTTTCATTATAATGGATTTTTTTTTTCATCACTTTGCTTTCAGTCTGTGTGTATGTTTCAATTGGAAGTCCCACATAGGTGGCATAATGTAAGTCTTGATCTTTTATCAATTCAGTAACCCAACTTTTTTTTTTAATGGAGCATTTAGTCAATTTACATTTAAGGCAATTTTTGATAAGTATGTGCTTATTGCCATTTTAATTATTTTCATACTCAATGTATAAATTGTTGAACTACTATCTTTTCTATATATTTGTCTTTACTTGTGAGATAGTTTTTCTTTTATATATTTTCTTATTTCTAGTTTTGGCCTTTTCTTTTACATTTAAAGAATTCCCTTTAACATTTCTTGAAAGCTTACATTAGTAGTGATAAACTCCTTTAGCTTTTGCTTGTCTCTTTTTAGAAGATTTTCTTGTGAGCTTATTTGCTCCCATTTTTAGTACTATAAGGAGATTAAATGCAATCTGATGCAGTGTCTATTACCCTACTCGTTATATTCTTTTTAAGAATTTAAGAATACAGTCTACTTTTATCATTTTTATGCTTCATTATTAAATATATGTCTCTCCCAAATAAATATTACTACATATATTAAATTTTTATAACAATGCGTTTGTTCACAAACAGATAATCCATTAGGAGTAATCCATTTTTGCTCTTTAAATTTTCGTAACTATTAGTTAAACATCTTAATGTTGTTTTCACATTCTGTATCATTTATATCTTGTATTTATCTTCTTATCAAGATTCATCCATCATAATTATTAAGTCAAGATTGTTTATTATTTCACTTTTCCACAAATATGGCTTTCAGAACACCTGAGACCTAAATTAATTTTTAAAATACGACTCTTTTGTTCTTTGTATTAAAATAAAAGAATGTTTATATACCTATTTCAGTTCTAAGAGAAGATATATATATTCTATCTAAGAAAAAATAACATACATATTATTTCATTCTCAAGAACTAGTCAAAGCAAATATTTCTGAAAAAACAGGTTTAGACTGGTACATGTGGAAGTGATTGTCATGTATTAGTTTACTGCAGTCTAATTGTATAGTAGTCACAAAATGAGTAAATATAGAAAAGTTATTTTGTAGGACTTGATTTATTTATACATTCCAGTGTTTTCATTAAAATATATATTATTTCATATACACAAAACTTATAGATAATATCAAATTATTTCTAATGACAGGTAATGTTTAATAGACTTGGCATTTTAAATCAGAAAATTAACATTATAATTTTTTACTAAAAATAATAGTAACTGAATTAATATTTAGTAAAATTAAATGTTTAACAAACTGGATAGTACAGGCTGCTTAATAGGTTATACTAAAAATAATGAAAATAAATTAGTCAAATACATTTATGTAGACATTTACAATTTTAATGCCACTTACATTATATGAGTTGTGCAGTATATAATGTTAATTTAATAATTTTTACTTTATTCACTACAGAATGAACAGCATGATGCCTTATTAATAATATCAAAAAAGGAAGGCATATTATACAACAAAAACATAATGTTGATTATCCTACAGATATAAGTATCATATAAGTTATTGAGAATACCAAGATAAAATTTTAGATAATTGTATTTTAATTATTATTAAAATGCAATTATTCCTAGGGGTCATATTTCTTTTACAAAACAATGCAATGATTTCTAATCACTAAAAGGACAGCTTTTTTTTTTTTTTTTTAATTAAAAGAAGTCCTTTCTGTTAATTTCCACCCTTGGTTTTGTCTCCATTAAATTAAAAATGAGATTATATTTTTTCATGTTAAATATCAGTCCTACAATGATCTTTAAGTCTTTTGCCCTGTTACTTACAGATCAACATTCAAATCATGTGGCAATATCACCTTAGCTTATATTGCTAGCACCACTCAACATCCGGTATTGAAATTTGCCTAAAATTATTCATTACTGATCTCCTCCATTTGGATCCAGGCTCTGTGCCAGTTCTAGGTGTTTAAACATAAACATGACAGGAGAGTTTGCCTGGTAGATGAGCAAAAAACCAGTTAAACAAGCAATTGCATAATCAATAAGATGTTTTCTATTGTCAAAGTACCATGAAGGATTAAAAATTAGTTATGTATTTTGAAATGATAATAAGTGATAATGTGTAATTAAAAATTGGCCATGTAAAACATAGTGATATAACATTTATTTTGTACTACTAAAATTATAAAGAGATTAAGATCTTGCATTTATTCTAAAATTTAGCATTGCCCTGTTTCCTAACCCTGGACATTTTTACACCAGAATAACTGCATAGAAGAATAAATAGAAAATAAGCTGCAATTCTATTTCTGGAAAAATAAAACATTCCCTGTTATTGATATATATGCAGTAATCACACCAGTATGAGGAAGGACTCATGGGCATGGACAACAGTGTGGGATCGCTGGGGGAGGAGGGTATAAGGGGACTAAATGCTAATTGAAAAAATACAGTAAAGATTAAAAACAGAAGATGAATATATTAAAATGTATTAATAGGTTGACTCAAAAAACCAAGAATGAGTTTTAAGTTGAGATTTTTTTTTTGTATTCTACTCTTTGTGTGATCTTTGAAGGGTCAATTAGCTTATTTTGATGAGTTTCTCTCAGATGTAAAATGCAAAAATTATTACTCACACCTGAGGTTTATGAGGATTAAGTAAAATAATTTGTGAAAAATCATTGCCTTGTAATGTAATATTTCAAATAATTCCTCAAACACTCATAAACCCAGATGTTTTATAAGTAAAAATGTATATAAAATGAAAATAATATCAATGACATCAGAATGAAAAAATTAATAAGAATACTAAATGTTAAATTTAATAATATGTTAGAATCTGACTGAGCACTGAATTTATTCCAAATGATTTTTAGTTCATTTTTTCTTAGAGTTCAGAATTTAACATTTAGATTCTTCACCACAGTGAAAAGAAATGAGAAACAAAATCTCAAGGGAAATGCCTCTTTGATTCCCTGCTTCAGATCTTTCCTCTGTGTTTGAGATCTATATTGTATATTCCTTCTTTGATCTCTGCCTGTAAAGGCCACTAACAACAGATCTAAACTTTGATATGAAGAGTCCTAGATGGACAGAAATTTAAAAAAAAATTAAAACTAAGTGTAATAAGGATAGTCCAAGTATATTACAATAATATTAAATTCAATTAATATATTTTTAAATATCTGATTGTCAGAATATGAATAATGGTCCTACTTATATAGCTATCTTTCCTCTCTCATACATTAGCATTGCAGTATGTTTATAATTATACAAATGCATTACCAAAAATTAGAGGTAAAAAGTAAATATGAAAAGGACCTAAAAGAGAATACTAAAAATGCCAATATTATACAAATAAAATTCAAATATATGACAGAAAAGGGGGATAATCTAATTAAAATGGGTCAAAATTAGAGTTAAAAATACACAGATGGTTCAAATATCTAACTGATAAATAAAATGAGTGTTTATGTATTTACTATTGAGGAAATCCTTTTCAAAAATATAGTGAAATAGTACCATCAATGCATAGATTAGAAAATTAAACAATGTAATTAGACTCTGTGCTTATTAAAGAAGGGTAATATATGAGAATTATAATACATTATTAGTGTGAGAGTAAATTACTATACTCTTTTAGAACAATATTTGACAGTATAAAAGTTTTTAAAAATTAAATGTGCTTTTCATATGTTCAAGTAATATCACTTCAAGAAAATTATTGTTCAGAAGTAAAGTCAACTATATATAGTTTTCATTACTTTAGAATAAACAAATAGGAACATACACACACACACCATATTTGGTACTGACAAAATAGAAACTAGAATACTTATATTTAGGAAAAAGTAGTGAAATGTTTTATGTAACCATACAATGGGTAATATAAGTAAAATATGAGTTAAATACAAACATTTTAAATAAATATGTACCACTTGCTTCCTCTTCCAAAGTACTGTTTTAGGACTTGCTGATGCTACAATGATGGAAACAACTGTTAAAGTAACTGTTATCTATATGAAGGGCAAGACTAACCACTAACAAAATTACAAAAGAGGTTAAAATTATAAGGCAATAGTGAAGAAAAAATAAAATTATAAAATTACTTAAATACAAAAATAGGTGGAGAAAACCAGAGAAACAGGACAAAAAAGATAAACATGAGAAATAAAAACTAACAAGTAGATTTTAATCAAATCACAATAATTGTATCAAAAGTTATTGTCTAAAAACACCAAATAAAGGACAGAGGTTTTCTGATGAAAGAAATCAAAGCCAATTATATATTTTCTCAAACAAAAGCATTTTAAATATGAAAGCATAGAGAGATTAAAAGTAGATATCATATATGTGCAAATCCAAAGCAAACTAGTATCCAGTTAATATCAAGACAAAGTAGATTAAGAAACATTACTACAGATTTGGAATATAGATGTATTCTGGGAATGTAGAAGTGTCTTCCTTCCAATACTACTCTATGAGTAATCATAGGGATGCTTAAAAATTGATATGCCACTATTAGTTTTAAGTGAGCATAAAAAGTTTAAAAATAATCATGTTAAAAATCATGATTATTTATACATGGTGAGATTAAAGGGATTTTTTCTTAATTTTTCTATTAGTATTTCTAAATTAATGATTATTATCTTTCTTTTTTTTCATTCAGTTAATAATTAGTAAGAACTAAGATGGTACATAGAGGTTCTATGTCCACATTTCTCCTCATGGATAACCATTGACATGACTGTCTTTTTTCCATAGCAAGTATTAGCAAAGGCAAAAAAAATATATATATATATATATATACACACTTATATATATACTTATATACTTATATATATTTATACTTATATACTTATATATATTTATACTTCTTATATATATATTTATACTTATATAAACCTCTAGGAATTCAACTTGACATTATTTGGGGTTAGATAACGGTTGTCATTGGCAAATTACTCTCTCATTCTTTAGACACTAATATCTTTGAAAAGCTTTTTTTTGCCCTTTTCTCTTACTTTAGGAGAAATAGACAAAATAATAAAACATAGTGATAAATTGTTAATTAATACTTTACTAACTAGGCACATGCTTATATCAAAATAAATATATTTCATAATATTTAGTAAAACATCATTTTGCATGTTCTATCATTCCATATACATTTACAATTTAATTTTGTATAAATTATAAATATATATAAAGTGTGTAGAAATATATATATAAATATATATATACATATATTTAGAAATATATAAGGTCCATTGGGAAAAAGTCAAGCCTTTGTTAATATAATGGAGAATGATTGGTGTGACATTGATGTAACCTGGCAGCAAAGGAGAGTGACTGGAATGTGCATGTGTGAACAATGATGACTTCACTGCACTAGTCAGTGGGAGTGGTAGACACCATTGAATGAGCATGTGTACTGTGTAGCTGCTGTATTCAAAATGACTAAGCAAGTAGAGAAATGCATCTGCATCAAATTTTGTATTAATTTGAACATTCCTCTGTGGAAACTTCAGATGATTCAGAAGGCTCCGACTATGGGCAACTGGTGATTAGCAGCTTCAATACAAAAACATACTGCTCATGCATTACATATTGGGCAGAATTTTTGGTAACTGAGGTGACTCAGCCCACCTATAACCTAGATTGGACACCCTGGTACTTCTATCTTTTCCCAAAACTAAAATCACCTTTGAAAGGGAAGAGATTTCAGACCATAAATGAGACTGAGATTCAAGAAATAATGACAGGGCAGGTGATGTGATAGGGAGAATAGTGTAAGGTCCAAAGATGCCTATTTTAAGGGGACTGAGGTTATATACATATATTCTGTCACTGAAATAAATTAAAGGCTCAAACCTTGGATTGTCTGTGTCCACGTGATCAGGCAGGTGTAGGTATTAAGTAAATTGTATGGCACTGCAAGAAACTAGATCAGCTCTGAAACAGTTCTTGTTGCTTTCATGATTTGGTTATTCCCAATGGCTTGGCAAGTGGGATTGCTTTGGTAACTATCAGTCTCATGTGTCTATTCTGTTTTTGCCTCCTGGGACACAAATTTGCAGAGAACTGTCTTATGATAGGAACCAGCAAGTGAAGACAAGATTACCCCTTGTTGCATTGATGTGGTTTTATTGACTGAATATTATACTTGTACACCCTTCCATTTAAACATATTACAAGACAAAAATAGACAATTTATAATGTATTAATAACATGTAATCATCATACAAGCCCTGAAAGAGCAGAAAGTCTTTAGTAAATGATGTCAGAAGTTTGCATAAACATTACTAACCTCTATGTGAAAATACAACACACTCCCTAAAGGAAAAGGCAAGGATTATGGAGTGTATTTTTAAATTAATTTATCCACTAAGTGCACAAAAGATGGGCCATAACAGAAAGCAGTAGACTACAGCTGAACTTTGAGAGATGTGATTTGCCTGGTCAGATTTTCCCCTGATTTGTAGGACACAGGAGGTAGTGGACAAAGATGGCACTTAAAAATGGATGTGTGAAATAAAGTAAGAGACAAGGATGCTTGTTCTCCTGCTTCTGCTCTGCTCTTGTTCATTGTCTCAGTAAAACTTGACAGAATTAATCTTAGGTCTTTTCCAATAAGAATAGATAATGTTTTTTTCATGCAGAGGTGGTTAGGTAAACTGAAAAATTTCCCTAATAATCTCTAGGCAGAAAGGAGAAAGCTCAGTTGGAAGTTCTATTCTTCGTATCATAAATCTGTGAGACAAAAGAAATGTAGCATTCTGCTTCACAATTGTATAATTATATGCTTTAAGGGTCTGGGTGTTAAGAGTACTTAATTTGAATAGGCTATGCCTCAGAGAGGCTAAAGAGGATTGGAATAAGCTGACCCTGCTAATAGAGCAGTTGATGTCTGAAGTCTTTCATTTGGTGGGCTGGCTTGGAGGCTTGGAGAAATAGATAACTCATGACACACAAATTTTATATAATTAAAGCTTGCTTAACAGAGTGCTAAGAATATATTTTCAGCAGAGCACACTAAGAGCTGCTGAACTGACAGATATTCAAAGAGCATAGTTTCTTGACTCTATCCAGATTCTTAAAGGAAACTAAGGATTGTAAATCCTCCATATGGAGGGAAGTCTTGTATTAATGGTCATCAAAGCAGTTTTATTTCTAGATTGCAACCCATAAAGCCATCAAAATACTTTAAATGTTTATTAAACATTATATGTCCATATGTTATACAATCTGTTCTAATATCTAGGTTTTGAGCACGTTATCTTTTCTGGAGCTATATTATTATAGTATATACTATACTGGAATATATATAATCCATATATATGTATGTATATAATCCTTTTTTATTATAGTCTACACTATACTCAAATATATATATATATGACATTTGTTTTTCTATATGATTAAATCCAAATGTGGATTTTCTATTCTCTCTTGCAAAGACTGCTTCCTACATAATGCCCAGCATGAAATATTGTCATTTCCTTATTTTCTTCCCCTATTTATTTCACAACTGTAAGATAGGGGCAAGAGAGAAGGGATGATGACTGACTTTCCTCACCTCTGCACCTCCAGTGTTGAGTACACTCTCACTAAACATTTGTTAAATGCATGAGTGAACAAGTTAGCTGCACAGTTAAAATACGACAAGCTGAATGTCACAATATGCCAAGGACTGACAACTAGATGATAGGATATTTCCAAACTCCCAGATGAATATTTCTAAGTTAAGATAATACTCTCATCTACTGTCAGCACAGAAAACATTTGCTCTACCTCTGTCCTATAATATGAATTGTTTCAGTTTTGTGAGCAAAATGATACTGGAATAAAGTGTGAAGCCACACAATTTTGAGCATTTGTTTTTGGTTGGTTGTTTTTTTCCCAATACCTTATGCAATTAAGAATCAGGAAAAAAAAATGGTATAGTATGTCAGAGCACAAGCCCACCAGGGAGGAATCTGTGCTAAGGAGGAGGTGGAGGAGAGCAGAGGTTGGTTACACAGAGGGGATTGATCAAGTAGCAAAGCTGGAACACAAGGAAGACAGGAGCCAAGTTTCCCAATACCAGAGAATGAGTGACAACATGGAATGCTGATAAATAAACATGAATACTTGTGTTGAATTGAAATTGAATGAGGACCTGAGAGAGGTGACACGCTAATAAGAGTGAGCACATTCAGTGCCCTGGTCTTCGTTCTCTGCTGCATTCTCCATTGAACAGAACCACAGTTCCTTGGAGATGCAGCTGATTCTAAGACTAGAGCAGTAGAATTATAAGGTGATACTGGAACATATCATAGGCACAGGACTGAAATATAGAAATAAGATATGTCTTGCCTACAAAGAGAGGAAAATTAGGAAGAGAATTGAAAAAAAATAAAAATAATGCCATTATGGTGAGGATAGTTTGTGCTCTTGTCAAATATTTGAAGCAAACACAAGGACAATGCCATTACTTTTCTTAAAGCTCCGATCTTACCATGGGTATAGCGGGTATAACCAAAACCTGAGTCTATAAACATAAGCACAAGTTTAAGCAAATCACTTGAATTGTTGTCTTTGTGCTTTGTTTTGTTTATGGTTATTTGCTATTTCATTCAGCCTAATCAACTGTTCATTGTCTTCTCATTTCTACCCCTCAGGCAATAGGTACAATTC
The DNA here is from genome assembly GCA_004024845.1 of Tonatia bakeri. Lineage (NCBI taxonomy): Eukaryota > Metazoa > Chordata > Mammalia > Chiroptera > Phyllostomidae > Tonatia > Tonatia bakeri. The sequence goes on from PVIA01008731.1 coordinate 44,530, forward strand.
TACAATTTCTCCCATAATTTGACTTGTCTTCTTTGATTTTATGCTTATTTGGACCTTTTTTCTACCAGCATTAAAACTCTTTTGCAACATTTGACCTAATATTTCCTCCAAAATTGCCAAACTGGGATTTATCTGGCAATATTCCTTTCCCAGTTTGTAGTCCCCCAAGAATAGAGGGATCATCCTATCCAAGGCAGGCTGGACAATACAATCATTTTTTAAATTATTATTAAATACACATGCTCAAGACATTACAAAGAGTGCTGAGAATGTCTTTGAAATAAATTATCTGAAAGACTTGAACAGAGAAAAAAAGAATCAGAAAGACAGAAAAGAAAAACAAATTGTCATAGTTTCACTTTCATGAATATCTTGAATTCTATTGCTTGCCTAGTTCTTAACACTGGAAAAAAATTCAGAGCTTAAACAGAATCGGCCACTCTTTTTCTTCATCCAGTCTTTCTTGCTGGGCTCAATATTTTGCTTTTTCTGGCTTCTGACATTAATTTGACTCGTATTCTTTTTAGCAATTCTTTTCCCCTCCAAATGTTTTTATGGTTGGCATTTCAGGATTTTGAAACTCTTAAGTGATCTTAAGTTTACTCTAAGGATACATTTATTTCTCCAGACTCTTTTGTGAAATGAGATCACTACATCCGTGAAACTGGGTTTGCTTGATCACTCAATCAATACTCCTTTCACAGAGTGGTGGCAAGAGGAATCTCAGGGAAAGCCGTGGCTATAAGGGAAAATGAACTTGAACAGAAATGGGGCACATGGACTTGTAGGAGAATGATTTTTAAAGTAATATAGAGAAATAAAGATTTACAGTATGAAAATCATTGCACCAATAAAAATTTTTTATAGTCCTTTTATTTTTTACTCTATATATCCTTCTTTAAGTCTCTTGCATCTTGTCCCAGGTCTTTCCCACCTATTTATTCTTTTACTTCATTTTACTGTTTTATTGAAGAGATTATTGACCCCAAGCCCCGTGTCTGTCTTAGCCCCCCTTGAATTTCCAAGTCAATTTTTAAAAATTAACAGAATCTAGTCAATTCAGTTAAACACAAAAGTTCTTAATATTTGAATAAACACCTTTGCCAGAGGGTTTCAAATTGACAGGTAATTTTATAGAATTTTAATAACAATTCTGATTGCTTTGCGAGTAGTATTATTGTTGTTAGCAAATGTGTTATTAGTTCTACTGTATAAATAAGAAAACACAAACAGTGAAAAAATAACTTACATAGGTAAAAAAAAAGTTTGAATGACATTTAGATGTAATTTGTGACTCAAGTGCTGTTTTTGACATTATTGTGCTTTATTCTAAAATGCAAGCAAAATCAAAGAAATAAGTAAATGCCCATATTTATGGCAGAAACAAACCTTTGTTAATCATCTGATCTATTTATTATGTTCCAAATAATTTTAAACCAAAAGTAGAAAATTTCCTTTGGAAACACAAAGTCACAATCTCATTATTTTGTATGTTTTACTTAAAGTATTTACAGTAGCTTTCCCCACACTTAACTCTAAATGAGAAATTTGGATAACTGTATAATTTATCTGTGAGGGCATTACACTAAGTGAAATAAACTAGACACAGAAATATAAGTATTGCATGATTCTATTTATATGAGGTTTATAAAATAAACCAATTCATAAAATTAAATACTGGAATGCTAATTGCCAGAGTCAGGGTGTGGGGTGGGATGGAAGGAAATAGGAAGTTATTAATATAGGGATAAATCTTTCATTATGTAAACAAATAAACTCCAGGGATCTGCTGTACAACACTGTGTCTATAGCCAATAAAAGTGCAGTGTACACTTAAAGTTTGATGAGGATAAATCTTATGATAAATGTGTTTATCACAATAGAAGTTTAAACATATACATGTATACATTTCTATCTTTAAAATAATTGATTATATAACTATGAAACAAAAACGACAGCAAAGTAAAATTTAACAAAAATAGCAAACAATAGTCAATTTCTGCTAAAAATGAGCTGTGCAACCTGTAAGAGAAGTTGGGATTATTGGGTTTTTGAAACTAAGATCATTTAAAAATCAGGTTAAACCAAGCCCTAAGAGAAATGTCATCAAAACAGATAAATACTTTTACAATAATTGTAAGAGGAATGCAGGTCAGGTCTGCTGTTAATTTAATAGGTTCTCATTCTGTAGTGGTTAACACACAATATTAATTAATTCATCATTTATATTTAAAAAGCCTTTTAAAAATCCATTCAGAGGTATAAACATTTATAATAGATATTTTAAAGTGTATTATATGTAGAACACTTGTACACTTATGTTAAATTTAATATAAAAATATTCTTCTACATTTGAAAACAGCATCTTTCTTCATTTTTAAGTATTACGTAAAAGTTCTCAAAAGAAACACTTTTTCTACTTTTGAAAGGTATACACTTATATTTTTAACATAATTTACAGTAAATCCTAAGCATATTTTAATTAATTAGAAGTCATCACATGTGTAAGTACTTGTTATCAGTGACATTTGATATTTAACACCCAAGTAAACTTTGCTGGAAACAACTTCCATTTCATTTCAAAGAAAATATATTTCAGTTTTGCCTGACACAGCAATGACATTTCACTGAACAAGATTCCCCTGAATACAAAGCATGTCTTTCTTTCTCTATTTCTAATATTTATACATATTTTATTTTTAGCACTATTTCAGAAAAATACTCTGTCTTTTCATGACTTGATAAGTCATTTCCTTTTTTAGTGCTGGCTAATATTTTATTGTCTGCATGTACCACAGTTTATTATCCATTCATCCACTGGAGAACATCTTGGATGCTTGCGCTTCTTGGCAATAATGAATTAAGCTGCTATAAACATTCATGTGTAAGCTTTTGTGTGGAAATAAGTTTTCAACTCTTTGGGTAAATACCAACAAGTGCAAATGCTGAATCATATGATAAAGGCATGTTTCATTGTGTAAACATCAGGCACACTGTCTTCCAAAGTGGCTGTGTTATTCTGCATTCCCACCAGCAATGAATGAAAGTTCCTGGTGTGCCACATCTTCACCACCAGCGTTTGGTATTGTCCGATTATGGCCAATTTAGCAGATGTGTAGTGATTTCTCATTATTGCTTTAAAATATAATATGGGGTACATTTTTATATACTTATTTGTCACCCATATATCCTCTCCTTGATGAAGGATCTATTAAGGTATTGAGTCATTTTTTAGTCTGGTTGTTTTCTAATTGTTGAGTTTTAAGAGTTCCTGTATATTTTTACTGCATTTTTTCCATTAGTATTTAGTCACCTTATACCCCATTCACCCTCAGAATTACACTGCAGGTGTCCATGCCCACAAGTCCTTGTAGATTTTAGATAGCAGTTTTTTATCAGGTGTGTCTTTTTCTGATATGATTCTGCAGTCTGTGTGTTGTCTCTCATTCTCTTAACATGGCTTTTTGCAGAAAATAATTTTTTTTTAATTTTAGTAAAGTACATGTTATTAAGTATTTGTGGCATATGTGATTTCTTTGTTGCTGTGTCTAAAACATCATTGCCAAACCTAAGATCTTCTAGGTTTTCTTCTATGTAGTGTTCCCTGAGTGTTAGAGTTTTACCTTTTGCATATAAGTCCGTTATCCACTTTGAGTGACTTTTTTTTGTTAATATATTTTTTAAACACTTTTGATTTTTATTGTTGTTTTTGTGAAGGATGATAATGTAAGGTTTTTTTGTGATTTTAATTTCAGATTCTAATTGGTCATCACTCATATAATGGAAAGCAATTAACTTTTGTATATTAACATTGTATCCTGCACACTTTCTTACATGCTCTTTTATTAGTTCCTTGATCATCAGTGTCATTCATTTCATTCATATATAAGTGTACATAAGCATAGATATACATATACATATAAATGTGCATATGTTTATAAATGTGTTATATTTATATATTTATATATAGATGAGATATAAACTTAAGCATAATTAAATACTGTTATTAAAATTTTATTTTATTTTATTGAAACTCTTTCATTAATATTTTTATTGTTGTTCAATTACAGTTGTTTCCATTTTTCTTCTATTACTCTCCCCAACCCTACCCACCCCCCAACTCCCACATTCAATCCTCCCTCCCATTGTCTTTGTCCATGGGTCCTTTATACATGTTCCTTGATTTGCCCTTTCCCTTTCTTTCCCCTATTGTCCCTCTCCCCCTGCCCATCTGGTCACTCTCAGTTTATTCTTTATTTCCATGTCTCAGGTTTAATTTTGATTGGTGGCTTTGTTGATTAAGTTCCACTTATAGGTGGGATCATACAGTATTTGTTTTTCAACAAACTATTAGATAAATTAAGAACAAGAAAAATAAAAGTTTTAACTTTACCTTCAATTATTCTTCGATGTTCTTCCTTTATTTATTTAGATCTGAGTTTTGGCCATTATTATTTTCCTCCTTTCTAAGGAACGGATTTTAACTCAACTGACAAGACAGGTCTGGCAACAAATCCCTTCAAATTGTATTTGTCAAAATGGCTAGGCACCAAACTCAGGCAAAATTCCCTCTAAGTTCCTTGACAGAGAAGAGTACTGGCTCCCCTCCGTGGATGGGAAGAACTTTTAGCTGGGCTCTCTGTTTGGGTGACACTATGAGTGGGGCTCTAGGATGGGCTTTGCAACTTCTTGGGTACTCTGAATTGGCTTCCTGCTCAAGTGGGGCTGGAAGCTATACTGAGCCAAAGGCAAAGCTTAGAATTTGCTTTGGAGCCCTAGTAGGGCCATATAATGGTTTTAATGGATGGTATGGCTCATCAGCTGGCAAACCAAATCAGGTAGAACTCCCTCTCTAGCTTCCTGTCCAGATAGGACCACCAACTTTTTTCCACAAATTTGTTGGTTAGACTTCCTGGTCAGGGAAAAATGAGGATTGCCTTCTGTAGTAAGCAGGATTTTGAGTTTGCTTCCTTGTCCTGGTGAGATGCTGTAATAAACTGCAAGACTGATGGGATTATTGGCCGGGTAGTTGAGTCAGGCTGAAATGCTTTCCTGGCCTGACAAGTCCACCAATTCAGCTCTGCAGATGGACAGGACTGCTGACTGAGATCTCTGCCTGTGGCCACAATGTAAGGAGGAATGACAGCTTGGCATTCCTTGGCAGACAGCTCTGCCAAGAGGTGAGCCCTGGCTACTGTAACCTCTGTCCTCCTTCTTCACTGCAATATGATCTTTAGTGGTCAAGTCCTGCAGATTTCATCTGCAATCTCTGTCAGGCAAGAAAGTCCTGAACAGACCACCCAGCATGCAGCCACAATGCTGATGGAGCTAAACATACCCTTTGGGTTCTCTTTTTCTCATTGGATAAACCGTAGACCCAGGGTGTTCCTCTCAGTGTAGGACCTAACAGGCCTCGGGGAAGGGCAATGTGGTCAGAGTATCATCTTTCCTACTACCGTGTAATGGGGGTCTTCTCTGTGTCTTGGTCCAGGAGTGTGCTTCAGCCTCACCCCTTGTTTCTGGTTTTTCATAGTTATGTCTAGTCTATGGGTAGTTGCTAGCTGGTATTCTTGTGAGGGGGACTATATTCAGAAATTACCTATGTTGCCATCTTGATGATGTCATTATATGATTGTTTTTTTTTGTATTTTGGTATTTTTTCCTTTATCTTTTCTTTCTTTTTGTTTTGTTTTGCTTTAGTTCTTTGTGTCTCTATAAAAGGATTTATTGTATCTACTTTTGAGAAGGCACTTTGTTATTTACCTATCTGTAATAATATATCTGCATTCTGTTTGAATGAGTGACTGTTCATACATTTTAAATAATTCCATTGAAATAATATTATATGCATAAGTAAGTAGAATATTAAATTAAGAACCTGTGTTAAATCACCATTGTAAACTACTAAAACATTTTTATTTTTGTACTTATATTTTACAAAATAGACTTTAGGTGGTTTTTTTGGCACCATTCACATAGAGTCTCTCCAGTTTATTAGTTTATATAAATTGGAAGGGAACATGGAAAAGCTGTAAAAAGTATTTCTTTGTGACCCCAAGAAAAGGCAAAGATAAGACAGGTAATAACCCTCTGATCTATTTGACAGTATTATGTTTAAAAATAGGTTGTTGCAATTTTAATCATTCTTTTACCAGAGTAAAATTTTACTATTATGGCATTCTGTCAAGTTTTATCATTTTAGTAACATAATTATTTTGGGAGTTTCTACAATGTGCAACTTCACTTGGTATGGAAAGTAAAGAAATCAAAAGATATAAGCCATAGCCTTGTCCTACAGAAGGGTTTTACCTGGATATAAATACGTATATTTGATGGAATATATGTGAGGTCTATCCTGAAAAAGTCTACTTATTGTTAATGTAACCAGAATGTTTTGTGCAGCAGCGATGCAACCTGGCAGCCAAGGATAGTGGACTGGAATGTGCATATGTGGACAATTATGACTTCACTGTACCAGTCAGTGGGGGTGGAGAAGCAGTATATGCCATTTAGTGAGCATGTATACTCTGTGGCCATCACCTTCAAAATGAATGAGCAAGTAGAGAAATGAACTTGCATCAGATTTCATGTTAAGCTTGGATATTCCTCCATGGAAACTGTTCTGATGATTCAGAAGGTCACAGCTATGGGCAGCTTCACCATGATAACATGCCTGCTCATGAATCATGCCTGGTGCAGAGATTTTTGGTGAAACATCAAATCATACAGGTGACTCAGTTCACCTACACCCCAGATTTGGTGCCCTGCAACTTCTGGATTTTCCCAAAACTAAAACCACCTTTGAAAGAGAAGAGATTTCAGACCATCGAAGAGATACAGGGAAAAAAATGACAAGGCTGCTGATAGTAATTGGGAAAACTGTGTGAGGTCCCAAGGTGACTACTTTTAAGGGGACTGAGACATCACTGTCCTATGTACAATCTATCTTGTGTCTTATATCTTCTCCAATAAATGTCTTTATTTTTCATATCACATGGCTGAATACTTTCTGTATAGACCTTCTTGTATGCATATGTAAACAAGCCAAGTAGTAAATGTACTGAAGATGTAAAAAGGTCTATTTCAAAGAAAACATACAGATGGCCAACAGGGACATGAAAAGATGCTTAAAATCACTAATGATCAGGAAAATGCAAATCAAAAACAGAATATGTTGTCACTTCACACCTGCTAAAATGTCTATCATCAAAAGATAAAAGATAAATGTGAAAGATGTAGAGAAAAGGAAACCCTCATGAAATATTGTGGGAATGAAAATTGGTATAGTCACTATAAAAGAAAGTATTGAGATTCTTCCAAATATTTAAAAAAAATAAGACATTCATATGGTCCAGTTATCCCATTTATAGGTATTTATACAAAGAAAGTAAAAACACTAACTCAAAAAGATATATGCTATTCACTTCCCCATTCATTGCAGTATAATTTATAATAGCCAAGATACAGAAAAAACCTATGTGTCCAACAGTGTATAAATGGATAAAAAATGGAATATTAGCCATAAAAAATGAAATATTGTCATTTGTGACATGGATAGAATTTGTGGACTTGATGCTAAGTACAATATGTCAGAAAGACAAACACCATAAGATTTTATTCATATTTTGAATCTAAGAAAACACAAATTAAAACAAAAAAAAAAGTTAGCCCTAGCTGGTGTGGCTCTGCGGATTGATTTCTGGCCTGTGAACCAGGGGTCACTGGTTCAATTCCCAGTCTAGGACACATGGCTGGGTTGCAGGCCAGGTCCCCAGTACACACATGAGAGGCAACCACACATTGATGTTTCTCTTTCTCTCTCTCTCTTCCTTCCCCACTCTCTAAAATAAATAGAATCTTTAAAAAAATAACATTAACATTAAACAACGACAATAACAAAGCAAATGCATAGACAGAGAAAACAGATTGGCTATTAGCAGAAGAGGTGGAGGGTCGTGAGTGAGAACAACTGATAATGGGTGTCAACAGTTATAAACTTCCATTTGTAAAATAAATAAGTTGCAGGGATGTAATGTACATCCTGGTGGCAATTAATAATATTGTATTGTACAACACAAGTTGCTAAGAAAGTAAATCTTTAAAGTTCTCATCACAAGAAAAAAATTGCAACTCTGTGTGATGACAGATGCTAACTAGATTTATTGCAATGATAATTTCAGTGTATACCTATATTGAATCATTTATGTTGTAAACCTGAAACTGATATAAAGTTGTATGTTAATTGCATCTCGATTAAAAATATAATTTAAAGAATCACCTCCTTGCATACTATCAGACCCTCCTAGAAACTTTACATTAATTTTCCATGCAGCCAGGATTGACCACTAAGTCTGGAGTTCAAGTGAATCCAGTAAGTATCCATTACAGACTAGAAGTAGTCCATCTGGAACTGAGCTCATTGGGGTCCAGAAGACACATATAAGTAGCACAAACACATGACAAAATTCTGGTGTTATCTATGACCTTGTTGGGATTTCTTACACCTAGGTAATAAAGAATGGAAAAACCCAAGATCAATACAAAGATAAATCAACTTGATATATAGTTATACGTTGTAGACTGCTTTTGCTGCATATTCCCATACAAGCTTGGCCTTGAAAGACAGTGGTGAAGTATATATATACTCTCAGTAAACAGAGTTTGGTCAACGTACCTGTTCATCCACTTTGTGGGAAAGAGAATTAACCAAAAAAATTTGTGGACCTTGTATCACAAGTCAGTTCTCACCATTGAGCATCTACTGCAGAAGAGGCAACAAACAACCACATAAGAAGACAATGTTTTAAATTAAATGCCAGCCAGTGTTTGTCACTGGGAATCTCGGTGCTCATGGCATAGATCTTGAAAGGAATAGCCATGGCAATGTATGTGGAGGTTATGTATAGGTCAGTGGCATGTTCTCTCTCACACCATTGTGAGTTAGCTCTTGATGTTGCCCAGTGTCAAATGTGACAGTAACAGACAATAATGCCAATTCCACAATACAGTGCAATCAACCAAGTAGAAGAACCAGTTATTTGGTGGCAATTTGATCACAATGAACTCCTTAGAATCTGGAAAGGGCAACAATTCATCATGAATGGGAGAGGCATATATTCTAGAAATGGCTTTACTTTTTGTGCTTTGGTTCAGCCAGCACCACTACTTAAATATGTATCATGTGTCTGATCAATCCATGTGACATCTATAATATTCTCAAACCAATGATCCTGTATAGCAAAAGTGCTGCAGCAGTGTATATGTGACCATAGTCAGCCACCAAATTCACTGGCCTAAAACTGTTAATCTAATAAAGCAGCTGAGGTGTCAGCTTGAAGATACACCTAAGAGGATGAGATATTCTTCATTCAGAATGTGGTATAATGCTTATGCCAAGGGCCATGATATATTGCTGTTTCCAATAGAAAGAATAACTGTGTCTGAGAAGGCAGGAATGGAAGTAGCTGTGGTCCTCTCTCCATCACTCACTGTGCCCATTTGAACACTTTGTTCTTCCCATCCCTAAACTCTTGAAGTCTAGAGTGGGTCACTTTCACAAGGACATACACTAAGAGTATCACTGGGCTTAAAGCTATAGCTGCTGCTTGATGACTGTGGGTCCTTTGTGTCACTTGATCAACAGGTGCAGTGGAAGTTACCATCCTGGCAAAGGTAATTAGCTGTAATGATCACAATGGCTTCTGTGCCATAATTAAGGCAAGACATATTATATTTGGAAGTCAGGAGGTCCTCTGGGTATTTCTCGGTGCTATTCTGCCTAGTTTTAACTGAAAATGCACCAGTTAAGGGACATACATTGTTAAATGCAAGGTAGCTATGACACAAAACCCTCATGGATCAAAGTCTGCAACAGGTAACCACACAGTCTAGTAAAAGTACTAGTTAAGGGTAAGGGGACCTTCTTGATTAGTAGCAAAAGAAGTAGATGATTAATATCAATTCCAACCTTAAACTAACTGCAGTGTGTGCTCCTGTTAGTTACACTAACCCCTCCATTGTAAGTTTTCTCAGAAACTGTTGCCAATCATTGGCTTAGAGGTAATGAACTAAATGTGGAAGGGAGTAGAGCTGAACAGTGCAGTGTGTGGGCCATGGTGGAGACTAATGGCAGTAGCCCATTCAGATCCTCTTTACCAAGACAGTGTATTCCAACTGTCTTGAAAATTAGCTTTTAATGGTTTATAGCTCCCCGCCCCTTCAAGGATTTACTACTGCCAAATAGAATATGTTATGCTCACCATAGGGAACAACCTACAGTCAATGATTAGCCAACAATGATACTTAAGATTCTCTTGCCTCATGTGGAGACAAATTTATGGGACTCTTTATAGTCCAGAACTTATGGAAGCAGACTGAAGCTTCACCCAGCTGTGATCTTATCCCTGATTAATTCCAAACCATGCCATAATCCACTTAATTTACTCCCTTTCTCCCAAGATGAATAGAGAATTCCTTTGACCAACCTTGGGCACCTAAATCCATCTCAGGCTCTTTCTCCAGTGGACTTAACCTAAGATACTTTGTGACCATGAGCTAGTCAATTATAATCAGATTTTCAGTTTTCTCAATTGTAATTTATGAAATATACATGTTCCTGCTATTGCACTACAGACTCAAGGTTCTACAATGTTCATCCCTCTGTAATTCTTAGTATCCTGCTTTCAATCAGCTGCATAGTTTAGTAATGTCATAATCATGTCTTTATCTATTTTATTGTATTACACTGTGAAATTTCAAATGTTGGGTAGAGAGATAAGTTGCTTGGCCCTCATAGAAAATATATTTTCTGGACCTTTTCTAGCTGGATCTCTTATCAGTGATTAAGGTTTTAATAGAGCCAAGAGTTCGCATACACCTGGTTTTATGTCACCTGTATAGGTGTGTTCCAGGCTCCCAGGACACTGGACTTCTTTTCACAACATTCAACTCTTATCTAGGGCTGGTGTTGCTTTTGTCCTGAGGGAGGGTCATATACTGGTGTGTTTACCCCAGGTCTAGAGGAAGTCACAGCTGCAGTTTACAGTTTGAGACCATGCTGGAATGTGTGGGTGGGATGGCCACAAAGGTAAGTGCAAGGATCCTTGTTTTGTATTACAGAGCCAGGGGCTCTGAAGCCCAGAGTGTTGGCTGTCTTCATACCATCAGGTCTCAGGACAGAATTCTTAAATTGCAGATTAAAAACTCATACCTGAACTTCAAGTGATTATAAAGATGCATGCATCTTAATCTATATTCTTGAAAATGTTCAGTTGGACTGAGCATTGCATTCACTACTTTAGATCTTAATTTCTATAGCTGGAGCCAAGTAACATCTTTGTATAAGGCACACTGTTACAATATGACCGAGTATTTTCCAAGTCCAGTATTTTTTCCTTTTGTTCATTTTATCTGAACATTTGTTTCTAGAAAAACTGACATGCCTGTGTTGTTGATTGCACATTAACTCATCTTCTCTACAAACATATTTGATTTTGTTCTATATTATCTCTGGTACTAACCTCATTATGTCTATTTGTATTATTTCTGTTTTTGATATAGTTTTTCACACCTCCCTATTTTGGTATCATATAAGAACTTATTAATATTCCATTTACTTGCTCTTCTAAAATTCTTAATTAAAATGCTAAACAGGATATTAAATCAGATGGAGGCAAAGAGCGACCTCTTTGACAGACCACAAGACAACTTCCTCAATAAAATGTGTTGTTATATTTCATATTTCTTGATATATTACTTCAGATAGTTTTTATGAATGTAAAATAATTTTAATAGTTTAACAGTTTTGTTTGAAAACTTATGGCTTTCAAGGTCACCATTACAAAAGGTAGGGAAAATATATTTTATTTTTAAAAAATCACTAAAGTACTATATAACAAATACTTGTCATAATCCTGATTAAATTCAAGGAATGTTTTGTTTTTCAGAACACCATCATGAGCCATAAGTAAGTAGAAAACATAGACTTGGTTTAGCATATCATGCAAGTGGGAGTGTTGTCGGGAAACATGGATGCCTTGTAGGAGTTGATCCAACACATGTCTGTGATATTCTTTCTTCCGAACTCACTTTCTCAGAGCACTGAGGCGACTGCTTGACAACCAGAAACTCACTTACCATTTTTTAAATGGCTGAATACAATGTATTAACTAACTTGGAAGATCCTGTCAAACTTCCAAAATAATGTGGGAGTCTTCATTCCAAAACAGTGGGAAACTGAGAATGATTTTATATCTTCATATAATATATGATATAAAACACTCACACCACTGAATAAACATGTCTTGAAGACATATCATCCTCCTTATTAAAGAACACTTCAGTTAGGTATCCTCTTTTTTCTCTTAAAACCATAAGAGTGGTTAGTTGTTACAGTTTTGCTTAAATATATTTGAGGCCACAGGGCACCTACCTACCATTTTTCTCCATTCTGGGGTATATTGCTATTTTAATATCCATAAGATATACCAGTTAAAAGTCTTAACATATACAAAATAGATTTAAAAGTACAGAGATCAGAATAAAAATATTGTAATTGCTCAATAAGAATCAGCATATGGAAAAAATTAGTCAATAATGTTTAATTAAATATTTGCAAAATATAATCAAAATGAATCTAATTAAATCAAGTTTTAGGTAAATCATAAAACCTATATAATTTGACTACTTGTAAAATGTATAACAAATATTGTAGATTATAAGTATTGGACATTTTAAATATACATCTTTCCAAAAGCTTATGTTTTCTTATTTATTTATTCATTTTATTATTGTTCAATTACAGTTGTCCCACATATTTCCCTGTTGCTCTCCCCACCCTGTGCCCTTTACCCCCTCACCCCCACAGTCAGTAACCACCCCATTGTCCATGCCCAGGGATCCTTTATACATGTTCCTTGACTTGCCCCTTCCCCTACTTCCCCTTATTATCTCCCTCCTTCCTCCCCTCTGGTCACTGTCAGTTTGCTCTTTATTTCAATGTTTCTCATTCTATTTTGCTCACTTGTTTGCTTTGTTGATTAGGTTCTGTTTAATATTATGGAATGGCATTAATACCAATATACTTCCAATTTCATAATATTATTTATTCAACATATATTGATTGAAAATCTATAATACATGAGGCTTTCAAAAATGAGTAATTGTCATAATATTGAATAATAAGGACAATGTTTCTATCCTTGTAAAGACTGAGATGGGCAAAGTCTTACAACACTAACGAGTATTATGAGAATTTCAGAGAGTGAGATTAGTGGAAATATAACAGTGTAACTGGGCAGGACATGGTTGAGGGACTAAGGGAAGTTGCTTATTTAAGGGTATTAGGGAAACAGATGCGTCATGATTTTCACCAAACTTTTGAAATTTAATGAGTTCCACATGTGTATCTTAAAATGAATGTATCCATTAGTTTATGAGGAATTTCAAATTGGGCCCCCAGAGGAATTTCAAGAGTCTCCAAAACTACTGTGATTTATGCTGTAAATAATTCAACACTTGGTAGAGAGCAAGACAATTAACTTGGCTTATTTTACAAATTTAAATTGTCAAAGGTTATTTTACACAATGAAAAGTAAGTGCTATACTGATAAGTATAATGATAATTAAACCTATGTTAAAATGTAGGTTAGAATATTATCTCCCTTATGTCTATCATTATATGCAAGGTAATATCATGTACATCTATAATATCTCTTTCTCTGTGTTTAACTATTATAGACATAAATAACTTTTTCATTTTCATCTTAACTCTATTAAGTTCTTTCACACAGTGAATAGTATACATAAAAATATATATGCAAACATAAATAAATTTAAAGTAGATATCAAAACAAAAACAGCAGATGAGACCTTCAGTAACAATTTAAAATTATCTCTCAGCCTCCCTTCTTTAAATTCTTTTTGATTTCTATATCATTTGCCACAAAATAAGAAATTACATAATAATTATTTTCAATTTTACTTGTCAGAATTGGGAACTTCAAAAAAGTTAGGTATCTATATTTTACACTTATTAAGTCCTAATACTTTCTTTGTTAACCCCATTGAATTTCTTAACTCACATGCTAATGAAAGTCTCAGACATTCTGTCCAGGGCTTTAGAGAATGCCAGTTACCCCTCCAAACAGATGAGTCAGTGGTTGAATTATAGATACAGACTGTAAAAAATTATTATAATAGTACTCGTGATATGTTTATTGACTTATTTCTAAATGAAAAACCTGAAAGCTTTATACATATTAAAGCATTGTGGGAGAAACTATAGAGTTTGACTATTGTCTTCTATTTTTTTTCATCTTTTCTTTTTTATTATTATTATTTTTTTATTTTAATGATTGTTCAAGTACAGTTTTCTCCCCTTTACTCCCAATCAAGCCCACCCACCCTGTCTTCTATTCTTTACATTGTTTATTGTTTATGCAATTATAGTTGTCACAATTTTTCCCCCTTTGTTACCTTCCACTCAGCCCTCCCCCAATTCCATAGTGAACCTCCACACTATTGTCCATGTCCATGGGTCCTTCATATATGTTCTTTGGCCATTCTCTTTTAAAATCATTATTGACTTCATTTCTTTGTCATGTGGATTTGGCCCCCATAGACTACCTGGCACTTAAATATCACTATAACCTTCAGGCTTCAAAAATTTCCTTCACATTAAACTGCATCTGTTAAGTACAGAATGGCACAGGGTCTAAATACATGCTCTAGATCTTTGGTTATAAGCACCCTGCTATTAGAGTAAAAAAATAATAATATCAGAGTGTTTATATTCTGAACACCTTGGGGATGAATGCATCTTATTTCTTTGATAAGTCACTTACAAATGAACTTGTTCAAGGAATACTGGTTTTAAGCCTATGAAAAAGGAAAAAAAATATGTGGAATGGAAAAAGGGTATGGAAAGATCAAAATCAAAGTTCACACTAAATGATGCCTCCTTTCATTCAAGTAAATGTCAGCTATCAGTTTCGGAACACTGTCCTGATTTTTAAGAATAGAGCCATGGAGACAGTGGGTAATATGATGAATATAAAGTTTATAAAACTTTGAGAATTAATAAAATTCTTCATTGCAGAAGAGAGGGCAATTACTTTTGCACACAGAACATTGGGGTCATTTTCAGAGGCCTTCTTTGGAAATGTAGCCCTTTAAGTGGCATTTCACTCCGTAATATTAAAAAGCAATTTTATAGGCCAGTTTTCTTTAGCTGAAGTCAAGTGAAATATAGAAATAGTTATACAAAAATTTCTAGAAAGAAATAATACTATTTTACCTACTAACTTTTATGACAGACACTCAGAGAATTTTATTGATCTAAATCCCAAGAGCAATCTGATGGCCCGTAATTGAAGAAATGCAATCAAAACAACAGAGCAATAAAAAAGGTCCCTCAGCCACACTCTACTCCCGTCCCACATACCAGGTATCTTGGAGGTATCTATATTAAAAACATTAGTTGGACAGTAAATTTATAGGCAAAAGGTATATGGAAAACTACCCCGGCATGTTTGGATTTAATTCTTGATGCTTCTGGGGATAACATGATACATCATTTACAATCCTCACAGAATCACTGATATTTTCACAGAATTCATCTATTTAAAAGTTAAGTTTTATGGCATATTTTTTGAAAAATCATTTTTGTTACTTTATTACTCTAAGCAAATAATGGGAAAACAGAGCAAACTGAAAGACTGAAATGAAGGATTATCACAGAAAACATATTAACTTTATTAAGCAAATTTCCCAGAGTAATTATTTTCATTAGAAAACATGCCTCTGGAGTAATACAGTTTTAAAAATCTCAAAATACCATTATTTTATGTTTCAAGGTAATGTAATATAAAATTTAATATAATTTTAAAAGAGGAAGGGAGGATTTATATGTTTTACAGCTAAGGAACATGGTCCTACCTGGATCCTAAATGTACATAACCATTCCTAGCCATAATACTGTCAACTGGGAAACTGCTGAATGTTATTATTAATATCCCCACTCCAAATGGTTTGAACAGTAAGACATTTATTAGCTCACTTCAAAATCTGAAGGTATTACTACTTAAAGGCAGGTTAATTCAGAGGCATAAAAAAGTCATCTACTACACAGGATGTTTTCATCTACTCTGCCTTCCCCAGTAGTTTGGCTTTTGTGTTCAGGTGAAAATTTTCCCCAGAGATCTGCCCACAAATTCCGTCTAGTATCCTTTGGCCAGAATGGCATTATATACTATTTCCTAAAGGAGTACTAGCACAGGGGAAGGAATGGCTGTGGTTATTATAATCTAATGGAAATTAATTCCCCACCTTGGGGAGGACAGAGAGAAAAGTGTAGAATAAAGGAAACAAATATTAAGCAGAAAACAGAGTGCATTTTTCACAGCAACAATGCTGGAACCAGTTGGTTTATGAGGAGAAACTGCATGAATCAATAAACTGATTTGACTCCTCCTACAAATCTAAGGGAAGGAAACGGGAAAGGATTATTCAAAATGAAGAATTATATATATTTCCCCCTGAAGAGATAGCCTAGCATTGATTTTTAAAAGCTAGTTAGCCCCGGAAAGTAGGACAAGATTTGAGGATATTTTTAACAATATTCTGTCTGTCATAAATTTGAAATAAACAGTACTAAAATATGTTTGAGTGATTTGAGCTGTGCTGACATGCCTCCTACTTTTCAGTTTAAATCAAGACTATTATTTTTTTAACCTTTGGTTTTAAGCCTTTAAGAGAACACTTTATATTTACATAGCATATTCAATTTAGGGAACAAGAAGCAGTCCATAAATTGATTTACTAACTATAGACCGTGTTCTGCACTTAATTATTCACCATTATATTCCTCTTTAGAGTCTTAGGACAAAAATGTAATTTCTCCCAATATTGAAATAAATTCAATCATGTCTGCAGGGTTATTTGGAAGCTATTCAATCATATAAATTAACACTCAGTTACAGCATAGAATCACTTCCAAACATTTTAACTGTAAGAAGTGCATCAAAAACTTCCTGCTGATATCTGACTGGGGAGAAAGCAGAGAGAAGAGTAAAACTGAAGGGATAGAAAGAGAAGAGAGTGGAGGAGAGCAGAGAGCAGAAAAAAAAAAGCAAGAAGTGCCTTCGGAGTAGTGGATAAGAAATATTTTAATTAAAAAATCAGTGAAGTTAAATTAACTGCTTTATTTAGAAAAAAATCAAGCATGTCAATTTTCTTGTCAAATTAACTTAATTATAGAGCCCCCAATGTATATTTAAAAAGAATTGTCAACTTTTGGATTAGAAAAACATACTATCCATTATCATAATACCATAAAACATTAGAATAATGTTTTGTACATTTTATGGGAACAAGAAATTCTAATGCACTGAGATTAAATTAAATCCAATAACATTTGAAATGGAAACAAGAACAGATGTTCCCTCTTACGTTTAACCACGTAGATATGATTTTAAGAAGAGGCAGGGTAACGTAATAAAAAGATACAACCAGAAGAACTTGGTTTGAATCTACTGCTTGCTGTGTAAAAAATTTTTTAAACATTGCTGTGTTCAAAACATCTAAATTTTATTCATTTATCTAAACAAAAACAAGACATAATGTTAGGTCACCTAGAAATAAGTTAATATGAATGTGTATGTAAATACATATATATATATATAATATGTCTCTGAGGCTGAATTTGGGGTACTTTTGTAAAGAATAGATAGAGGTTTGTATACATACAAACAAACATATTTTTATTTAAAATATGTTATTTTAAAATTTAAAGTGGTTGTGATTTATATTAATCAGTGTCTTTATATTTTAGCCTATTTACATCAATTGCACCTAATAATTTTATAAAGTTTTTATCAGAATATAAAAATCAATCCAAATTTTTTTTTCAACACTTATTTTCAGCTTAACTATTACCTGAAATTTGCTATATACATACAGAAAATCGATACTCAAGAAGAACAAACTGGAAAACAAGCAGTTTAATATGTTAAACTATTTTACATAGATCTAGTTTAGAAAAGCATAAAAACATCAATTGGCCCTGGCTGGCATAGCTCAGTGGATTGAGCACGGGCTGCAAACCAAAGCATCGCAGGTTCGATTCCCAGTCAGGGCACATGCCTGGGTTGCAGGCCACGGCCCCCAGCAACTGCACATTGATGTTTCTCTCTCTCTCTCTTTCTCCCTCCCTTCCCTCTCTAAAAATGAATGAATAAAATCTTTAAAAAAAATCAATTGTTTTTCTGCATTATTATTGTTATTCTATTACAGTGGTTTCAATTTTTCCCCCTTTGCCCTCCTCCACCTATCCCACCCAGGATCCCACAGCCAATTTCCACAGTGTTGTCCACATCTGTGGGTCATTCACAGATGTTCTTTGTCTAGTCCCTTCCTTTCTTTCCACCATTGTCACTCTTCCCCTTCTTTTCACCATTGTCCCCCTTCCCCTTCCCCTGTGGTCACTTTCAGTCTGTTCCATGTTTCCATGCCTGTGATTCTAACTTGTTCCTTAGTTTATTTTGTTCATTACATTCTGCTTATAGGTGAGATCATATGGAATTTGTCTTGCACCAACTGGTTTATTTTACTTAGCTATAATATTCTCCAATTTCAACCATGCTGTTGCAAAAAGTAGGAGTTCTTACTTCCTTCTGTATAGTATTCCCTTGTGTTAATGTACCACAGTTTTTCAATCCACTCATTTATTGATGGGCATTTAGGTTGTTTGCAGAACTTGGCTATTGTAAATAGCACTGCTATTTAACTTATTTTCTAACATGGTTAAGGACATATTTAAGAAAATCTAAAAAAAAATCTAAAAAAAAAAGAAAATCTAAGAAGCCTGTTGTATATAGATTTAATATACAATTAACATTGAGTTATAGTATATATTTGAAAATAAGTAAAAATCATGCTACACATTGGCCAATGTACATAATGGATTTAGATAACATTAAAACTGATTTAATACTAAATATAAATATATCTGCATTTAAAAACTTTTAAAATATTTATTGAAATCCAGATAACTTTTTTCATGCTAACTACAGTTTATCCAGATGACATATGCAATATAGGTATAAATTTTTTATTGATGATCTTAAATCTGATTTGAATTTCAGATAAGTTAAGTGGTAAACAAACATTGATTTAATATTTTTTGTTAAGGTGGCGAATATAATGGAGTATCAAATAGCTTTTTTATTCCTCGTTAGTACCCTACTATATTCAAAGGCCCACCTTTAAATTCCATGTGTAGGTATCTGGTTTAAGCTGCCTATTTATAAGCATGATAGAAATAAGCAGAAATCTGAATTTATATTATATCGCAATTTAAAGCATCTAAGTGTTAAAGAGCATGACTTTCATATTGAATATAATGAGTATAAAAGCCAGTACTGTCCTATAACATGTTTAAAGAATATAATTAGGTACTCATTTGAATTTCAGAAGACCTAAAATAATTCCTAATTTTATCTATAGTTAAGTTTTTCTCCTCCTGAACTAGTATGGACATCACAGAAACAAACCTAAATAGCTTAGGTAAAGAATACACAGCGTTGAAACTATTTTTTTTTCCCTCTGAGAGATGTCTTTGAGTTCTACATAGCATAAACCCAAACAGGACCTTCCACTACTGCCATTATGGAACGGGCTATATTTGCTACATACACTACCATTTTACCTGTCTCACCTATCAACAGTGCACAAGGGTTCCCTTTTTTCCACATCCTCACCAACACTTGTTTGTTGTTTCATTGTGATAGTTATTCTAATAGGCATGAGGATTACACTAAGTGAAGTAAGCCAGTCAGTGAAAGACCAATACTATATGACCTTACTTATTTATGCAATCTCATGAATAAGATAAACTAACAAGCAAATGGAAACAGAGGCATAGATACCTAGAACAAACTGACAGCTGTTGGAGGGGTGGGAGAAGGGGTTCTGGATGAAAGAAGGTGAAGGGACAAACAAAAAAACTTATATGCATGACCCATGGACACAGACAATGCTGTGGGGATTGCCTGGGAGAGTGGGGGGCATTAGATGGATTTGGGCAAATAGAGAAAAATTAGGACAATTGTAAAAGCATAAATAATAAAATATAATAAACCCCCAAATCAATTAAATACTTTTCTATTTGAATAAAATATTATGGGGACAGTGCATTCAAAGACAAAAGTATCTGTATTATTAGCAATAACTTCAGCAATGTCTGAAAATGGGACCCTTCACAAAGAACTGAGGTTTGGAGCAGAATACAGAGCAATAGTGTCAGTCTATGACAAATACGATGTAGACACCATTTCATTGGGAGCAGCGATGGGCAGCGAGACAAGTCTAAAAGACAGTAATGTATTGGAGGACCGCCATAGTCAAATGGAAGCAAAAGGAAGTTGATTGACCTTCGTAATAGAGCATGTTCTTTATTTCCTAAAATATTTATTTGTAGATTTAATTCCTATTCAGTGTTTGGTAGAGACTGATTAGACAGACCTAGGTTTAAAAAATCTAAATGCATATTTTTCTTTAAATATTTCAGTATTTTAACTATGGATAATGGAAATGACAAAAAAATCATTACTTTTCACTTCACTTTTTACCTTTACTATTAAAAATACAGGCTATCCAAGTACAATGTCAAGTATAAAGTATTCTTACAGTAATTTTTAAGTTTGTGGATTTTAGACCAAACTATGCACATGAGGTATGAGTAGTACTTTCACTTACTGCATCAGTTTCAAGAGCTTATTAGATGTTTGTATGTGTGTGCATGTCAGTGTGCATCTGTGTGTTTCCTGTTACAGTATCATTTTACAATCATTGTGTATTCATTAATTATGTCACAATAATATCACTTTTTACTATGTAAGTCATTAATAAAGATATGCAGATTCCCATGCATACTGATTATGTCATTTTTAGTGTTGTTGTATTTTTTAAAACAAAAAATTCTCCCAGTTAATAGTCTTTTAAAGCTGAAGTTGTGAAACATTTGGTCTCAGGACTTTCTCATATTCTTAAGGAGTAAAATGATCCCAAAAATTTGGTTTTAAAAATTTACATATCTATCATTTCTATTCTATTAATTAAAAAGTGACAATTTTTAAAATTTATGATTTAAAATGTATTAATAAATTAGTCTTAAAATAAAAATGAAGCCATTACATACTGTGTTCAACACATTTAAAAAACAATACTTTCTACAATGACAAGAATAATATGCAAAGGAGTGATATTATTTTATATTTCTGCATATATCTTTAAAGTTTGGCTTAATAGAAGATGCCTTGACTCTTGTATCTGTTTCTGAAATCAATCTCTTACAAAATTTTCTTTTAGATGAAGGATATAATGGAAACCAAGAAAGGGTAACCCATTAAATGAGTTTTGATATCATTGAGGATATTCATGTTGAATACACAAGCTAAAACTGAATAAGTGGAATAATGTGGTCACACCATTCAACTTGTCATAGGCTATTACATTAAAATCAATGTCTATATTGCACTGTAAATAGATCTATTACTCATATATATTTTTATCATTGGTTATTTTGGAAAATACTGCTTCACTAAATTCTGAATGTTTTTCAGAAGTTGATATCACATTTATTGATGTTACCAATTATTTCATGGGAAAATGTTTCCAATCTTGAGAAGTGATTAGCTCACAACGTTTAAAATTCTCATTTTTGTCCCCAAACACTTATTTCATCAATAGTGATGACCAAAGACAGGTATTTTCTTTAAAGTGAGTGCCTCATTTCATCTTTTCTGTAATATTTTAGGAAACACCAAAGCCTGAATTGTCAATATTCCTCTCCAATTCTTTTTGTTTCCGTAAAAAGTGGGCTTATTTGAGTAAAAAATGATGTTTAGTTCAAATCGTGACTCAAATAATCATACCTTTTCTGCAGATACAGAGCAGACAGCCTTCTGTGGACTCTCAATTTTTGTAGCATTATTCATAATAGCCAAAGATAAAACAGCTCAAATGTTCATTGACAGTCAAATGGATAATTAAAATGTGGTAAATACATGCAGTGGAATTTGAGCTATCCTTAAAAAGAAGAAAATGCTACTACACACTACAACAAGAATATATCTGGAAAATATTACAGTAGATGAAATAAGTCAGTTGTGGAAGGACAAATACTGCATTATTCCACTTATATGAGTTATCTGAAATAATCACAGCAATAGGAGCAGAAACAGAATGGGAGGGGAAATAAGGGCCTTTCATTTAATAGATAAAACATTATAGTTTCACAAGATACATACATTTTAGAAATCTGCTGTACAACATGGTGCCCATGATTAACAAACTATAGACAAGCTTGGTCAAATACTTAAAAATTTGTTAAGAGGATAGGTTTCATCTAAATATTCTTAACACACACACATACACACACACACACACAGACACAAATGGAAAACAAAAAGCAGAGACACAAAACTTTGGAAGGCGGCATATGTTTATTACTTTAATTGTGGTGCTGCACACATACAAGATGAATGCATATGCCCAAATTCATCGTTATATGTATTAAATATATAAATATATGCATTATATATATTAATTTATAAATTTTATACATTAATTACCTCTCAGAAAGCTACTTAGATGAGATCCAAGATGATGGAGGAGTAAGTGGAAACTACACTAACCTCCTCCCAGGACCAGTCTGGAATTACAATTATGTTTTAGGGAAATCATCCTGAATAACCAACTGAACACTAGCAGGAGAGAAGCCCTATAACCAAGAGCAGAAAGGAGAAACCACTTCACCAGAGTGCAGAAGAGGCAGTGCAGAGGAGGCATGAGAGGGCTGAGTGGGCTCCCAGGGGTGGCAGCTGAAATTCTGGAGGGATACTTCAGTGGCTGGGTGATTCCACCTGAGAAGTGTGGTGTCTAAACCCCAAGTTGGATTTCCCAGCCTACAGCACCAGAACCAGAAAAAAACCTAGATAGCATCCAGCTGTGAAAAGCAACAGTGTTTCTGTCTTCCAGGGAAAGACATGTGGAGACTCAGAGAGCCACTTAATGGGCCAATGAACAAAATTTCACTTTCAGCCAGTTATCTGGACTTTGACACAGAGAGGGGAGAGTGGACTAGAGACACTTAAGGAGAATCTGGGTTTGGTGGCTCTGGGGAGATCACTGAAGGAACAGCTTCCAGGACCCCTGTCCTGAGCCATTCACAATACTGCAGAAGCCACCTTTCCCAAGCAGAACACTCCTCTCCAAAAGAAATCAGCCCCAGGGGAAGCAATAGCCCTGCTTACAGGATTTACTCTGCTCCACCTTGTAGATCGTAAACTGGGATGCTAATTATGGCTTGAGGCTGTATTGCTGCTTAGTCTAACAACTAAGGTACATCTCTGGAAGCTCCATGAGACTTTAGCTGACCTTCCCCAGGGTCCAGTGTAGATAAAGCCAGTTGTGGTGCACAGTCTGCACATGAACTGGCCCAGCAGAGGGAGCCACACACTGTGTATCACTGATGGCTCCAAACAAGATGACCAGAGCCAAACAGGAGCAGCATATGACAAAGGCCTACACCAGAGTCTTTACAGATCTATCTAATACATAGAAACAAATACAAAGAAGCAGCCAAAATGGGAAGACAATGAAAGAGATTTCAAATACAAGAATAAGAGAATTTTCCATAAGAAGTGCTAGATGAAATGGAGGCAAGCAATTTATCATATAGTTTAGAGAATTGATAATAACAGTAGGAGAAAAGACATAGAAACTATAAAAAAAGGACCAGTCATAAATAAAGAATGCAACATCTGCAATAAATAATACACTGGAAGGAATAAAAGTTAGGTTAGATGAAACAGAGGATCAACAGTGATTTGGGAGACAAAGTAGAAAAAATACCAATTAAAAGAACACTGAAAAACACACAAAGACATTGAAATTAAATAACACATTA